>JAUMHH010178007.1:0-15357 GCA_032359455.1 Chlamys rubida
CAGTATTAGAGTGCTATTTTTACCCTCCCCCTGACTGCCTGCAGTATTAGAGTGCTATTTTTACCCGCCCCCTGACTGCCTGCAGTATTAGAGTGCTATTTGGCGAAATGTCTCTATATGTTCTGACAGCTGACTTTACTGACCCGGCACATTGTGACTTAGTGAGTTGTTTTCAACGGTTTAGAGTCGAGACACTGGCTATTTGCAATAATTTTCTGACAAAAGACATAAACATTTTCGAAAGCTCGCAAAATAAGCTTACAGTTACTATTTATATCCATACTGAACTGATGATCTCATTCCAAGTGTACTAAGAGTGGTCACAACTATACCGCTTAACCAGTAAAGGTGGAATTAAGAAGCATGTACAGCTAGCTGCGAATGTTATGGTCCAGTAACACCCCCCAGGACCTACTCACAGCTGCTGGGAAGATGAGGAGGGACATGGCGATGATGGCTCCGTCACCAATGGATTCCTCTACTATAGGGTACATGATGCTTTGGTCGTCACAGTAGAAACCTCGTTTAAACGGCCGAATCATCGGTACCTTATCAAACACCAGCATAAAGGTGAAGGCCGTTACTGAAATGATAAAAAAGGGATTCTTTACATAACAGTTAGCAAGTTACGGAGGCCTATTTCTGCCAAATGAAATCTACATACAAAATATTGCGAATAAACGTACATTTGCAAATCATTTGGTGTATATTCGAGAAAAAATTGCGTATATCTGCAATGAATAGTTTCATATTTTCGTGTACATTGCATGTTTTCATATTTCAAAAACAGATTTCTCCAGTCAAAGCTGGAAGAATTGGACCACATTTCCCCCGTTAGTCAGTATAAGTGAACGTTGCCGTATGACTGATGTTTTCTTATAAAGCATGTTAGGACTGTCGATTGGTTTATTCTGTGACAGTACGGTCAGCGTATGGCCTCTAACCAGCTGCCTGGACACTGTCAATACTGCCTCCTATCAATCATAAAGGAATGCTACACTGTTTATAGCAAAGTAAGGTCGAACAGTACTTTTTCGGAATAACGAGGAACTGTCCAAGTTTACTTTGCCCAGTCCTCAACGTCACACATCAGGGTGAACATTATACATATGGCCGACTCAATATGTTGTATTATTAGGTAGCAACGTGTTGGTCTTATTTCGTAGACCGATTACTCCAGTCTGTCAGATGTCTGATTTTTGCAAAGATAAGATGTAAAATAGGACGCGGACAACGGGGAGTGGCAGGGTAGAGAGAATGCTAAAAATCTTAAACGCACGGGATCATGTTTATATGTGGACAGGCCATCACCTTTTTCTAAGGTGAGAACACAAAAAGGCCCGCAAGACAAAGGTGGGTATTCGTGCTAGTTTTATTTTGTACGAGAAACTATTTGTCAACAAAAGAATTCACTCGGGAGGAAATACGTCTATAAATAGATACGACGAGTTGCCTGACCTTACAACATAAAGACACGATGCTGTACTTGTTTCTGTGTGCACATCTAAGGTATGTAGGCAGTCATGCTGACTTTCACATGGCTGATCATTGAGAAGTTATCAGCTATGGTGGCACATATCTGCCATCCGGTTACTTTATGACACGACTTATTAATGTAATTATTGTGACAAGTCGTGTTACTTGAGTATAATGGTGCCACAATTTTCACAATGTTTCTCGACTTGGTACGGTAATCATCACGATCGGTAAAATTAAAGTTCCGTGATAATTTAATTATCATCTGTCGTAAATTAAATACCATGACAATTTGATACAGATTTTCTTAAAACCTTGAAAATGAAATCAAATAACACGCCCTTTTATACTAATTGCAATAAGTGGTTATATTACCTGAACGTGACTTAAAGAAACTTGATGGCAGAAATAGCCCACCATAGTAAACAGCCAATGCGGTGTTACATGTTTCTGCATCGCTGCGTACAGCTATTTCTCACATAAGCCTCAATGTGCATGTTCACTCCAGGACTTAAATATGCAATAAATAATTCATGTAGTCTGACAAAAACGTAAAATAAACAGCACACCGTGTCTTCTGCTCGTAATATATAAACCCATCCTTTTATCGTTAACGTGGCATGCTGCAGCGTAATATGTAGATCTTATCTTCATCAAATTTAAATATTGTCTTTTTAACCAGGTTTTCTTGTTCATACTTTGTATGATGAGGACAAAATAGTTCCTATGAAAAAAGAAGAAATCAGTTTGGCCTGCGGAACAGCCATTTGAACCTTGTTGATCCGTTGTTGCCAAAATGGATAATGTTAGATTTGTATGGCTATAATGCTTAGTACATTAATGTGTTCGGTATGTGTTGTTTGTTATACAATTGTATGATCTAAACCCTGTAATAACACACGTTTACCCGAGTGTTATATGTCAGTCGTAAAGAAAAGTAACCATAAGTTTTGTCATGAAAAGGATTTATAAGGCCAGTGATCAAAACCAATAAAGCCGGAAACTAGACTGAGGCTCGATACGCGGGACTCTCTAATAAGACTTGCTGACTCAACGAAATCCGTGGGAGAAAAAAAAAACATTGCTTATCTTGTCTGGTCTAAGAGGACCAACCCTAACATCTGTCTGTCCCATAGCTATACGTGCAACTCTCCCAAGCTCAAAGGTACAATGGGGAAAAATTTCCGATCAGATCGTTACTGACTGTTATCGATCAGGTCGTTATTGACTGTTATCGATCATATCGTTATTGACTGTTATCGATCAGATCGTTATTGACTGTTATCGATCATATCGTTATTGACTGTTATCGATCATATCGTTATTGACTGTTATCGATCATATCGTTATTGACTGTTATCGATCAGATTGTTACTGACTGTTATCGATCAGATCGTTACTGACTGTTATCGATCAGATCGTTATTGACTGTTATCGATCAGATCGTGACTGACTGTTATCGATCAGATCGTTATTGACTGTTATCGATCAGATCGTTACTGACAATTATCGATCTTGTCGTTACTGACTGTTATCGATCAGATCGTTATTGACTGTTATCGATCATGTCGTTACTGACTGTTATCGATCAGATCGTGACTGACTGTAATCGATCATGTCGTTATTGACTGTTATCGATCATATCGTTACTGACTGTAATCGATCATGTCGTGACTGACTGTTATCGATCAGATCGTTATTGACTGTTATCGATCAGGTCGTTACTGACTGTTATCGATCAGATCGTTATTGACTGTTATCGATCAGATCGTTATTGACTGTTATCGATCATGTCGTTACTGACAATTATCGATTATGTCGTTACTGACTGTTATCGATCAGATCGTGACTGACTGTAATCGATCATGTCGTGACTGACTGTTAGCAATCAGATCGTTTGATATATTCCACAGTAATATACTCACAATAGTTAATTAATACTATTCTAACACGTCCAAACAACTCATAAACGATTCGTATACCAGCAGGGGGGATTTTTCTAGGATATACCTTGTTGGTAACATTCTAAACTATTCCACTAGACGTGTATTTGTGTTATCCTAAAGTTGTGTCTTTTAGAATAATAATTTCATTTATACTTAAGTAGGTGTGCGAGTCCATCATGTTTATGTTATTCCAATACTCGGCATTTGTATAAAACAAAGTTTGATTTTGTAATATAATGCCAAAAGGATCTCCATACTTTTCCTTAACAGTTTGTTTTCTAAAGGAGTGCACTGAATCAGAGATACAAAAGCATATTGATAAACCTTCATTATGATATGGATTGCACAATGTACAGACGTAAATAACGCAGAATAATCAGATAATTTGTTTTTAAATACGCAACTTTCAAAAAGATGCAAGCTTGATGAAACTCACACACATGGAAACACGGAGTACAGGGGACGCCGCAAAATTCAATACAATACAGTATCTTCCGAGGAATAGAATGCCGCAGAGAAACCTGATGACACGGGGTTTACTAATGCACAATATTGATTTTGTAAATGTTTCCTTTCCGCTTAATTTGCAATGCTAATTCATAGATTGAACGTCCTTCATAGACAGATTGGTTAATTACTTATATATATACTGACTCATATTATGAACAACTACTGTTTTGACATCATAAAAACTTAAAGAGCGAAACGAAATATAGGGTAAAAGTTATAACGTCATTATACATGAAACATTAATGACTTCTGTCTTATAACTGTCAGGTTTGCTTGTCTGCGTTAGGCTAAAACCTCGTTCAGAGATATTGAAAAAATGTGATGAATGTTAAGCACCTGCACGAGAGGTTAACATTGCATTCGGATCATTTCTCTTGAGGTTAACATTCCGGTCACCTCTCCTGAAGTTAACATTCTGGTCACTCTCCTGAGGTTAACATTCTGGTCACTCTCCTGAGGTTAACATTCCGGTCACCTCTCCTGAGGTTAACATTCTGGTCACTCTCCTGAGGTTAACATTCCGGTCACCTATCCTGAGGTTAACATTCCGGTCACCTCTCCTGAGGTTAACATTCCGGTCACTTCTCCTGAGGTTTACATTCCAGTCACTCTCCTGAGGTTAACATTCCTGAGATTAACATTCCTGAGGTTAACATTCCGGTCACTCGTACACGGCTATCATCAAAAGCAAAAGATTTTAATAGATATTTTTTTCACCGCTGAGGTTACACAGATGTTTAAGTTTAGGTTTGTTTTGTTATTTCTTTATCCTCTTCACTTCTATTCAATGTACCAGTAAATAGCTCTACTTACAGCCGATGTGCTATATGCATTCCTTAAATGATTACATCTCCATGTCTCGTTACCGTTTTGTCCATCTGTCCTCATTAATATGTCCAAATGTCCATGTATATACTGTGTCGTAATGTCCAACAGAGGAGAGGAATTAGGATAACCTCTTAGATTGTTTTCCAATCTTCTTTATTCTATGTTTTGAAGTTTTTTTAATGTGCAAAAATTGGAAATAAAATAGCCTCCATACAACAGTTCTAAATATGTTGCTGTTTTATGAATAGACAATAACTACAGTTTTTTCAAATACAATTTTTCTTAAAGAATTTGTCGACCATCAAAAGCTGATATCACCTTTTTTTGAGTCGACAAATCGTCGTTTAAACTAAAAAAAGAGGAAAATTGTGTAATATTTCCACTACCAAAGCCTGTAGGTTTCCCTACAACTATCACACGTGATGTGTTTCCCAATCGGAACTGTTTGTGTATTTCCTTTGTATGTTACGTACACACATAAGGTACAGATAGCTTGTGTCACACAAAGGTTACATATGTACGTACACACATAAGGTACAGACAGCTTGTGTCACACAAAGGTTACATATGTACGTACACACATAAGGTACAGACAGCTTGTGTCACACATAAGGTACAGACAGCTTGTGTCACACAAAGGTTACATATGTACGTAGAATCATTGATCTGTAAAGGAATGTCTAGAACGTCCTATACCGGGTCGCTAGTGTCTACTTCTGAACTCCGCAGATTTTTTTGTTTTTATTTATAGCGATTTTATTCATGTGTTATGTCTATTTTAGAAATAAATCGAAATCGAGAATAAATGTTATAAAGTAAGCTATATTTCATCGAAAACTGACGTAACAACCTTCCCATGGTAACATGCATAATAAGGCAATCTTTATTAAATCTCTCGATATCTACTTTACATCATTCGTTACAAACATTTCTGCAAATGAGATTCAAGTGATAGCGTGCATAGAAGCAGAGCCGCATATACAATGTATTACACAATAAAGATCTCTGATAAACAGAACCATCCCTGACTTGTCACGAACCGTACGGATCAAAACCAAAAGCAGGGTCGTACAGATATTTAATATTAAACTTTGTTTACATACAGGCTTACTAGACCTGTCGACAGCTCTTACAGCCCAAAGTGTTTACAATCGGTCTACATATATATTAAATTATCGTTTAAGAATACACACGTCCCAGGAAATACATGGAGACAAGAATCTGTATAAAAACCTTAAGGCCGCTGTTTTTCTCTACATAATATATGTTCACTCATATAAACAGGGGCAAGTCTTCTCAGTACGGCAGAAGAAACTAATTTTGTGTACAAATTCATAAGACGTTCACATCAACAGCTATTGCGTTCTAACCGGAGATACATCACGTACGGGTAGAGAGGGTTATAATTACGGGGATGGCAGTCGGTGTATGTTGCATATTCATTTTAATTTCAATTTCAATTTCAATTTCAATTTCTTTATTTCCAAATGCAACATATAGCATATAGGAGTTACAATATACATATACATACAAGTAAATATTACAATCCATTTATGTAAGATGGCGGAGAACATAAAGTAAAATACAAGATGACATCATAGCAATGTTGACAACATACAAAAGAAGATACATAATCATTGTCAGTGGCACAAAGCTGGAACATACACGATTGCTCAGATATTGAGTATAGACTTTCTTTTAGAAGTAGCCTGAATTAGATACTTACTAAGGTTTCTCAATTGTTTTACATTTTTGCAGGCGAATAATTGTATTAATTTATAGACGGACGGACGACGGAAATAATAGGGTTTAATATATTTGGTTCTAAGCTCCGAGTAAACTGGACACAACAAAATAAAATGGGTTTCATCCTCGACGTCATTTCTATTGCAAAGCGGACACCGCCGTTGAGCTCTAGGTATACCATTATACCTGCCTGTTTCTATACTTAGTGTATGAGATTGTAACCTATACTTACTGAGGATATTTTTACACTTATAAGTTAGTGACTTGGTGAGGTAGAACTGCATGTCGTAATGATCTACGATATATTTATACAACCTACATTTGGAGGAGTTTTCAAACATGCTTCTCACTTCTTGGATAAAAGTATCTTGTACACGTTGGGTGTATAAAAATACGAAATGTTTTTCATTAGAAACACACTGAGCCAACCAATCATCATGAAAGCCAATTCTACTTAATTCATGCTTGACTTGATATACAAAATTAGTTTTACAATTTGGTTTTTTAAGATTTAATTCGACAAGCTCATCGTAACAAGATCTCAAAATACAATTGTCAGTTTTCAATAATTTTAACCAGTACTTTATAATGGATATTTTACGCTTTATCTGTAAAGGAAATCGACCTAACTCAAAGTAAACCATAGAATTATTTACAGACTTTTTTACTCCAAGAACTTCTTTCAGGAAATGCAAATGAACTGTTTCAATTTGTGTTGCAGGACAGAATCCCCAGACTTCACAAGCATAGTTAAGTAAACAAGTGATATAAGTGTCGAATAATGACAACTTAGTTTCACAGTTTAACATAAAATTCCTAAAATTCCTTTTCAATAAAAAACAAGCTTTTCTACCCTTGGCAGCAATGTTATCCAATGCTAAAGTAAATCTGCCATTATAATTGAATACTAGCCCCAGAAAACAAAAATTGTCTACTATTTCAATAGGCCTACCATTGTATGTCCATTGCTCATTAGGGAAAACACGTTTGTTTTTTCTGAATATTACTACTTTTGTTTTACCCACATTTACCTTTAAATTCCAGCGTTCAGCATAGGAATGCAAGTGGTCAAGCATATTTTGCAGATCGATATACGTCCTCGGAAAACAAAACCGTGTCGTCCGCATACAGTATAATAAAAATATTGATCAACTGCAACTGACAATTTGAGTAAATAAGTTCCGACTCCATATCATTAATGAAATAAAATCGGGGATAAAGAGTCCCCTTGTAATAAACCGATATGGAGGAGACAATTTACCATTTAATTTGACGCAAGATTTGACATTATCATAAATAGATCTTAACAGTCGACCCCTAACCCCTGATTTCCATAACTTAAACCATAATTTGCCATGTGATATGCTATCGAAAGCCTTTTGATAATCAACAAAAACACAGTAGAGTCGTTTATTATTACTCTGTAAAGTTTTGGTAATTAAAGCATTTAGTACAAAAATTGCATCCCGTGTACCACTTCCAGGTCGGAAACCAAATTGAGCGTCAGAAATTACATTTTCATTTTCACTCCATGACAGTAAACGTTTATTAAGAAGGGACGTGAATAGCTTAGCTAAATGACTAATGATGGTTATACCTCTATAGTTGTTAACGTTATTTGTGTTACCTTTTTTATGTATGGGTACAACAACACCCTGTGGCCATGACTTAGGGAAATATCCTACACGCAAAATAGTATTGAATAATTTTAACAATACAGGTACAAATAATTCACTATATTCAATGAAATACTCGTTTAACAACATATCTATACCAGCAGATTTTCCCTTAGATAGACACTTTATAGCTGTAACTAACTCCTGTGTACTAAACTCATCGTCCAGTTCAGAATATAGACAATCATTATTATTTGTATGCTCATCAGGACAAAATGGTGTCTCAGCTGTGGTATCAGCCAAGTCTTTAAAATATTTGAAAAAATCATCAAGTGATAAGTCATCCGTATGTACAGGTTTACGCTTAAAAACATTACGGTAAAAAGACTTTGGGTCGTTACGTCTTAGAGTGTCCATCATATTACCTTCCATTTGGAGATACAAGCGCTTCGTTTTAGTTTCATAAAATTTATACCGCTTTTTGGATGAAGTCAAATTATCTCTGTTACATACAGACTTACATTTATTAAACTCAAAAAGTGCAGATTTGTAGATGCTATATAATCGCTTACACTCTGAGTTGAACCATGGTTTATCTGGACTTAGATATCACGACGAGGCAATTCATGACAGGAACAATTACAGTTTAGGACTACTTTTTTTCTGCAGCAAAAACGGTCAAACAATGAATGAACATTATTAACCAAAACTTCAAGGCAATGATCAATACTTTCACTAGAATTGCATAGATCTTTTATGGAATCATCAAACAGATAACTGTTTTCAGTTACAAACTTAGAAGACATTTCCTTGGCATCGCTAGTCCAAGAGATAGTATTTATTGTAGTAGATCTATTATCCTTATTACAACATTTGCAATTTTCGGCCTTGACTTTTAAGTTAAGAAAAAGTGGTGCGTGGTCGGAAAATTCATTAAAGAGGCCGACTTCACAAGCGTTAACGAAATTCATGGAATCAGTATTACCGAGCACATGATTAATCACACTAGTGCCCAAGGCATTAAAAAAAGTAATCTTTCCATCCAAGTCGCCTGCCGTACGACCATTCAAAATACACAAACCTGTTGTTTTACACAATTGTAACAATCGCCGACCGAATGAATTAACATGAAGATCTTGAGACACACAATCACTATGACCCATTTCATCGTTATATGTAACAACATTATCAATAACACAATGTAAACTGTTATGCAAAACATCATGAGCTATGTAATCCGGTTCGTTACTAGTCCTACTGTTAAGATCACCAATTATAAAAACACGGCCTTGTGTACCAAAATTGGAAATACCACTTTCAAGTAACTCAAAAATATCAACATCATAAACATCATAAAAAGTTGCCGTTTCAGGGGGAAGGTAAGCTAAACCTATATACACACTCTTACTGTCCGAAAACAGTTTACCATTGATTTTAACCCAAACTATACTGTCCGCTGCTACATTCTCCAGACTAATATATGGCTTTAACAAAGATTTATACAGACACACTATGCCGCCTCCTTTGCATTTCGATCTTCGAAATGGCGGGAAAAAATAAAACCCACTAAATAGAAAAATCGTCTGTGTCGTCTAACCAGCATTCCGTAAGACAAACTAAATCATTGGACCTAAAAGTGTTACAAAACTCTTCAAGTTTATTACCTAGATTTCTGTGCACATTCCAGGAACATACTTTTAGACAGGAAATGTCCTCCGCTAAATCCTAGCCATCCACAGTTTTTAAAATTGACAAACCTTCACTTGCTATAAGCTCTGAAACTAACAACTAATATGAAATGATAAATAGATAACGAGGATCAATATATATATACGTATATATATATCAAAAGGGAGCTGTCCCTAGGGGGCTACTGTATCAGGCCTGGCCATAAGGTGTCACAGAGTGCAAACTCGTTAGATAATATCTCCTCTGAAACTTACCGGAGAATTTTCACCGGTAATCTATAATATAATCAATGGATGACTAAGATAACAGTTTATATTGTAGAGAGGGCTGAATCACTAGGTGGCTCGAGGTAAAAGGCGGTGAAGGGACAAATGATGGAAAACCTTTAAATGACATCTCATCTGAAACTAACCAGCGAATTTTCATTCAATAAAACGATCGTTGGATGATAAGTATCAGAATGTGTACTCATGAATGGCTGACCCCCTACCCCGTTACATTGTAAGTGGTTACACAGAGTAAAATGACGTTTCCTCTGAAAGCTACTGTTGGATTTGACAAATACATATTAAACTTTTGTAAAGGAGTAAAATTCTATGCAACAAGTGACTGTCGCTCAGGGGACTGAGATGCTGAGATACCATAGAGGGTTTCACAGTGGAAAACCTCTAAATGACATCTCTGAATTTTCGCTATCCTTTAATACAATTATCTTTTGTAGAAATGACATGGATTATAATATACAAACTGTACTCATTAGTATTTGAAATTAACCAGTACATCCTAAATTGTATGCACCTCCCCTTTTGTATCAACGGTAGATTAGACCAATTTGGATGTCGACTCTTTTTGGCCCCTAGCTACACCGACGAGCCCTAGAAGAACGAAACAGCTGTGTGATGCTGCAGTGTAATTCATGTTTGGCTAACTGTATCTATTATCATCTATATACTACTTCATACCACCTATCGGTAGCATGATACGTTTATTATCATTGGTTGTCAGTATGAGAATGGTCCAATGGGATGGGAGCTCACCGGTTTGGTATGATGATCGAAATATTACCTGTAAAATGAGTGCCAGTTCACTATGGAGTTCTTTAAGAACTATTGGTTTGATGGCGTCAGGACCGGCCGCTTTATTGGGATTAAGTTTATAAAGAAGTTTGTCAATACCTGGAACTGAGAAAGTAATGTTTGACATTGGTAGGTACTTACTTTTTTGGTCTTGGGTGGGAATTCCTTGGTCAATGGTTTGTTGTTGACAGAGTTGTTTAAGGCTGAGAGGCGATTTGGGTGTAAAGACCGACTGAAATTGTTCATTTAGGATAGTTGCCTTATCTTTATTGTCAGTATACAGCAGACCATCTCGTTTAAGGGGTCCTATACCTTTGGGGTCTTGTCGACTGTTTATGAGAACTAAGAAACCGACACCGCGTATGTGTGCATTTCATCGACGATGACTAAATATATTTAAGTACGATGGAGGTACTTCTGTATTCTGTTTTCTGTTATAAAGACGAGATTAAAAATAGTTATTATTATTAGTTCAGTGGACTGGACACCACTGGGACTGTATTATTTGGCCGGTTTGCAGAGCATTCCGGACTGCAGAGAGTTGTTAAACTTTATGAGAACTAAGAACTCGAATCAATAAACGCTGAACAACTGAATCGTATACAGACACTACATGGCACTATAGGACTACAGTGGCGTAGCAAATCATTTTGCGAAGTGTATGCGTACAGAGGGGGTCAAGTGTCCGGGGCGCGTAGCGCAGGGGGAGGGGGAGCTATGGGACGAGGAGTTCCCTCTCCCTTAGCTGGAAACAAAATGAATTATACTAGGCCCTAGATAGCAATCTCTCGTATTCTGGGAAATCCTTTCAGCCTGATTATTAACAAGTAAAACCCGACTTTCTATATGAATATAATAAAATTTTGTACTTCGTAGTTTTTGATTTACATAAACCTGTGAGATTTGTCATGCATAGATATAACAACACTATTTTATCAGACTAAAATTTTCAAGAAGACTTTTTTTTCATTCTTTCCTTTTTTTTTGATTGATACAGACGGTTCATATTTATCATAAAAAATGAAATTAATAACATTATACGATTTTTAAAAAAATCTTGAAATTTTAGTGTATGCTTGAGCAAACAAGCATACATGTATGCTACGCCACTGGACTATAACATAATGTATTACCAGTAAGAAATGTTCAGGTGTATGACCAGTCAAATGTTAAGTTTCCTGTCTAGTAGTTAGACATATTTGGACGTCTGCAAAGCGTGATCCATCTCAAACATCTCAACCGATCTTGCGTAGGCTTTATAAAGCAACTTTTCGGGGTATCGGGAGTCAGAATGGCAAAGTCCATGGACACACTGTTTTACCGTGGTGAAGTTTTAAGGTGTAACACGCTTCAAACTGAACACAAAATTAACACTAGACTATGGGAAATGGCATCGTCTGCATTTGTTTGTCCGACCCGGAAGCGATCTGCGCGTGATAAAATGAGCCTGTCTGATTGGTCGAGCGTATCTGCGGTTGATCGGTGTGCATGTATTGCAGGTCCATATCTATCTAGACCCTCGGCTAATGTCCGGCTGTCACCTATAGGTTTAATACCCAATAGAGATGAAAGTTGGAGATTTATTCATCATTAATAATGTATAAATGATTTTATGGACAGTTCTAATTGTGCTGTACAGCATTAATCTTTAGCTGAGGCCATTGACCTGATCAGTAAGCTAGGAAAGGGTGCTTCT
Source organism: Chlamys rubida (assembly GCA_032359455.1). Taxonomy (NCBI): domain Eukaryota; kingdom Metazoa; phylum Mollusca; class Bivalvia; order Pectinida; family Pectinidae; genus Chlamys; species Chlamys rubida. The sequence goes on from JAUMHH010178007.1 coordinate 12,584, forward strand.
GCATTCAGGATGTTACCAGTCAACACAGCTGATTTTGAGCTTTTAGGTTTTCAGTTGCAAGGGTCATATTTTGTGGATTTTCATGTGTTTTGTTTGAAAAAAATGCTTTACTCATTGGGCTTCTTGTTGTAAAAGAAACAACTTTATGACGCTATGTCTGGGGCGTCAAGGCCGAGTCATCATATTAGGATCACTCAGGGTATAAAGGAAGACATACATGTCTGTTAACATTTCTGAAATTTTTCAATAGTGGTTCCTGCTTCCCAGACAGTTTCTGGTCAAGTAATGGTCAGCTTCAGTTGTTTACAGACAGTGCAGGACAGGCAAAATTAGGTTGTGGGGCTGTCTGTCAGTCCCACTGGGCATATTTTCAATGGCCCAAGTCCTGGGCAAACTCTGATGTTATGAGGGACTTAAACCTTCCTGGAACTGGTTCCCGTCCTTCTGTCACTGATGATATGGAAATCACTATTACAGAACAAAACAAACACTGTCTTAAGCATAGATGATCAGGCCCTGGTCACAATTCTTAATAGAAATCTTCAAAATCAAAAAGGGTCATGCGGTTGGTCCGTCCACTTGTGTTGCATGCCATGTTGGGTAATGTACAATTTAAGGCTGTTCATATCCTGACATTCATAACAGTGTTGCAGATTCTATATCTCGTCTACAGTTGGGTTGGTTCCGGCAAATAGCACCAATGACACAATGTAGATCCAGAGCCAGCAGAAATCCTAGTATCATTCCAAATGTTGATCTCCAAGCTGAAACTACAAAATTGATTTCAGCCTCTATTTGCATTTGAGTCTTTCCGTTCACAGTATCATATCGCCAAGTCCTGGCCTCCACCACTGCAAGATACCATCAACTTTGTATCATATCTGTCTGCGGGTAGTTATGCTTCCAGCACAGCAATGTCCATTCTGTCGGGTAAAGCTTTTAAGTGTAAACCGTTAGGCCAAGAGGATAATACGCAAAAGTTTGTCATCAGGAAAATGATAGCAGGAAGGCAAAGGTTTTCAAAACGGGTAGATGCTAGGTTGCCTATCCTGACTTGTTGGTGAAGTTTCTTCAGGCCCTTCGAGTGGTTTATTTTTTAAAATATAAACAAATATTGTATTCTGCTGGTTTTTTTGTCCAATTTTGGGTTGTTGACAAGCTGGAAGTTACCTCCCATACACTGTCTATTAATATGTGTCATGCTATCTGCAACAATTGTTCAATGATCACTGTCTGAGTGTCTAGTTCCAACGATCGGTTACGTAAATGGGTGACGGTATGATTGACAGTAGACAAACCCCCAATATGCCCAGTTTTGTTGGTAAAAAAAATCCTGGCTGTCCGGCCAAATAAACCAGGTCCATTTTTTGTCATTTGTGTGGTTTGCCTGTTACAAAATATCAATTCAATGCCATGCTGAACGCAGCTGGAGTATCTATAGAGCGATATAAATCTCATTCGTTTACAATAGGCGTTGCACCTCAAACCTGCAGTTGGTGTGTCTGATGCTGAAATCTAACAACTGGGTGTATGGGAATCGCAGGCTTTTATGTCGTACATTCGAGTCCCAACCATAGAATTGTGCTGATGCTTGTAAGACTCATACAGTACCTTGCAGTAGTCTTGGGTAAAACATTAACTTAGCATTGCATAAATGTATTTGTTGGAAATACCATCCCAAGGGTATAAATGTATTTCTACATTTGGTTTTAGTTAAATCATAGTAATAGTAGAACCGATGGCATTTCCAGAGGATCACCTGTCAGCCTTACATTTGACTGTCAGTTTAAGACTTCCAGGTGTCATAAATCGTATTTGGTTTGTGGGATCCTCTTTAGTAAATTAAAGAGGCCTTTCTCCACGCAAGGAAGTCGGTGGATGGGATTCACCTTGGGCTAAGTCACTTCCATACTAATGTGTGGTGGCAGGGGAAAGGTGGCCTACGTTGGAGAGAGTTGGAGCCTTTCGTTAGATATCTGTTGACCGTCGAGGACTTTCCCCAGATTATGGTAATTCACTGTGGTGGGAATGATCTTTGTCAACTTGTGAATTGTGATCCCCGTCACTCTAAATTGAAATCCCCGAGACTATATTTGTTTGGTCGGAAATCCTACATTGGTAGGAGAGGCGAAACGAAATTGTTCATAAGACTGTTGATATAGCCAGAGTGATGGTCAACAGCAAAGTGGCACGTCATTTCACAGCCTTAGGAGGCAGTTACATCATATACCATGAGATACAGGGAGATTACCCTGACCCTTTGGACAATGTCGATCTGTCTGAGTTAGGCAATGAAATGTTCTTGTACCATTTGCTGCTGGGTCTTGGCAATATTCTTTCAAAAATATTGATATGTAAAATTGTTATTCAGGTTTGGGATTGCGGTTATTTGGCTGTGGCGGTTCAGTGCACATTTTTACCATATTGACCAGTTGTCATGCAATGAACAGTTTCACTTGAACTAAGTTTGTGAAGTTACAAATTGTATTTGCAATTTAATAGCAATTAATTTGAAGTGTACAGCTGTTCCCAGTGTTCACTTGGATTTCAAATATTTCTAATCGGACCAATTATTGTCGAATAAGTAATTGGTAAAGTGGGAAAAATGAGGTGTACATCTGTTCCCAGTGTTTACTTAATTTCTCCTTCATATTTGAAAATGTCCCAAGTTTTGAATTTTTCACAAGTTTGATCAATTTGATCTGCAGTTATCTCAGTTTGGTTTGCCCTATGACTCTAATTTAGAGTCGGTAACCACATCTGTATGAAGCCGT
>JAUMHH010178018.1:0-15354 GCA_032359455.1 Chlamys rubida
TTTTTATCTAACTGGTACTAACGTAGATTGACAAAAAAGGTAAGTACCCTTAATTTATTTTCCGTTCCGTTCCGTTCTGTTCCGTTCCGTTTTCCGTTCCGCGTTTTAGTAACACCCCATATTCACACCTGAACTTAAGGGGTTAAACAATAGACTAAATAGCTTTAGAATACAATCTGAAGGCTTTGTTATGTTATGACAAGTGGATAAAGTATTTACTATTTGATCTTTTAAAAGTCAAGGCCACTGTACAGTACAGGTATGACAAACTTAATTACATAACTGCAATATGAAATAAAAATTGCATATAAATGAAAACATAAAATAATAATGGAAATGTGATAATGAGCAACATGACATTACATGAATCTACTGTATATTTCCCAGAGATTACCTGACTCCACTTTGTTTAGTTTCATTAAGGTAAAAAGTTACCATCAATTTGAGATATCAATCAATTCTCTCTGTTAAATTAATTTCTACTGAAGTATTTTGTGTAAGTCACATCTCGTGATGCATTCTACAGAATCGTGTATTTTACATATTCATAATATTTGAAAAGAAAAAAAAGATAAACAGTATCTTTCTCTTCCATCTGGGCAGGATAAGAAATCTCCCCCTGAGAAGATTCTTGGCTGTCTAATCAGATCGAGGCTGTCTCAGCCTAGAGATGGACAATCAAGAATCTCCTCCGAGGGTGACGATTACTCTTTCCTATCCTTAAGATAGAGAATGATCTTTTTCCACATCTTTTCCTTCAAATTGAAACAAAAAAAGGTTTTAAAATTAACTTTTTGGGGAAATATAATTGATACAGAGGTGTAGAGTTGTCGTTATTACATGGGGAGAAAAACGTGGACCTGACCCAGGGGGCAATGTCATACCCATGTATTGTATTTATTTTTTTACAGAGTGTTGTTACATGTATATTAAAACTCAAAACTACAGACTAATTACTCTCTATTTTCTTTCTCAATTTTAGTGTGTATTGCAGAGATCCTGAAGTATTATTTCCCAAAAATAGTGGAGTTGCACACCATCTCTCAGTGCAGTAAAACTCATTTGAAAATAAAAAATTGGTTAATGCTTAACAGGTATGAAATGTTTAACTTGTGTATGGTCCTTACACTTGTGTTCACTGGAGGGTGTATGGTGTCGACTGATCCGTCTGCTGTGGTTTGGCTTTCAGAATGACAGCATTAATAAATGTTTCATGCTCTAAACAGTAAATAACGCTTTAGTTGAAATTTGATCATAATCAAATCAATGTTTTAATTATTTGTTTTTAACATTAAATTTCAGAATACCTGGTAGGTTAAGTTTAAATAAAAACAAAACTGTAGTTTGAAATTATATAATTTTAATTTCGTTTGAATATTTTTAAATATTTCATATACAAAAATATTCAAAAATATTCTATTAACTTATAAAACTGTACACTGAAAGGTAAAACTAAATCAGAGAGAAAGAAGACATTATAAGAAAAAAATTGAAAGCTGAAGGGAAACAAATTTAAAACTGAAGATATTGTGTGCTTCTTTTTACCATAGTTCATGAAATATTTGAAATCTTTCACATTTTTTAAAATTTTGCATGAAGTATATAGATATATGTTTATATTTACGTTTTATTTTATACAATTTTCATTAAATTTGTCCCTTTGAATGTAATCTGCCGTACATGTATACATGCATGCTCACACATCAGTGTGTCATTTTGTGTGAAACAAGGTGTTATCTCTTCCAAAAGCCAGTGTGTATATAAATATCAATTTTATAAACATAAATATACTTGGGATTTTCATATTGTTTAACATGATTTTAAAACAATTTTTTGCTCATTCTGATATGGGATTTGCCTCAAGGCTTGCTCGTATATTGCTGTAAGTTACAAAATAAAGATCAGTGTATAATAAATATGCGAAACGTTTCCAGTTAAAATAAGTATTCAATTTTAGATTTAAACTTCAAACAAATAGCTAGCAGCCTGTAAAGTTATCGTACCATTTAGGCAGGTTGGTTGGTTAAAGTCTTGAATGACTTGACCTTGCAATGTAAATCAAATTCAATTACTGTCATTTTAATTATAGAGCATGAAAATACATTTATGAATAAAAAAAACGGTAGAATGTATATACCGAAGAGTTCTTCTTATCAACCGGTGTATTCAATGTTTAAACAGAGTAAATAGAGACTCTTTTATACTCAGTATTAAGTTACCAGTTCTCAATGGTGTCCAAGTAATACTATCAATGTTATCTTGTCACCCGACCATTCTTCAGATAAGGTAATTAAATAATCCACAATTAAAATCTTGAACAAATGTCACATTTAGGTGCCGACTGTAGTTTGGATACCAGATAAACAACTGAAGGACTAAACACTGTCATCAAGTTACAAGTTAACTATTATGTATATGGTTATAGATAGAATCCCATGGTCTTCTCTGATTGAGTAAAAAAAATACTCAAAAAATTACTCAAACATTGAGTAATTGATATTACTTTTAAAAATGCTAATGAGCCTTTTTTAAGTAGGATTTTATTACTGTTAATAAAATAATAAATTATTGTATTTGAATATTCATTGGAATTATTTTTAAAAGCCAGAACATTTTCACAATTCAATGTATTTCTGAAATGAGGAATTTAAGTAACAAGATGCAGACGAATGATATGCTGTCATCAAATGTTCAGCTCATTCCATTTCAACCAGAAATACTTTACAGTTCAAGCATAGGCTAGAGGGATATAGCAAGTTTCTAGTTCCCCAAGACCAGGGATGTTTCCCTTGGCAAAGCTTTATACAAGTTATTACACCTATCATAGCCTTCTCCTATCATACATGAGAGGGTTATCCCAAGTCATATTTAATTTGGAATTTCATTAATAATCCATCTTACTAATCATAATTAAACTCAATGAGTGTAAGTGTATTATAAGTTATTTTAAATTTACACATGTTTGAGTAGTGTGGTCAACTATTCTGCAAATCTGAAAATATTTACCAGTAGTATTACAAATTTTAGAACACTTTATGAAGTTGGCTCTGGATCGTTTTGGTCCAAATACCCTAAAATATTGAAAAAGAATTGCAGAATATTTGTTTAGCTATAGTATTTTGTTGGTCTAATTTGTGCCCTAATGCTGTGATGTTTTTCAGTCCAAGTCGCAGAGCTAGTGAAAAACTTCTTCCCGAAGTTGGTAGACCTCTACAACTATCCAACTTGTAGTAACGCAAAACAAAAAGCGAAAAATTGGGAATACCTCAACAGGTAATTGATGACTTGTATAAGAACCTTCTAAAATGGTAAACGTCAAATTTGACATGTTAGTAACAGGTAAACATTAAAACTGGCACCTTGTTAGATCGTAAACATAAGAATTGACATATTTTTATGTGGTAAACATCAGCATTTTCTTCCACGAACAAGAACTTTTTTCACAGCATGCACAATGCAACCTTAATTCAATTCAATATTAGAAAATATATATATATACAAATAACGCATTGTCAAAAATGAAGTGAAATATATACATGTAACACAATTACTGTCCAGGCAGTGTTTTATTACCTGAAATGTTTTCTTCTCATATTTTAGCGTTTTTAGGCATCACTGATCTTTTACAGTTTTCCAAAGCTTCTCTGCATTGGCCTTTTGCTAAAATTAATTGAAAAAGAATTTTTAGCAGTTACAAAATCTTGCATTCTCTTTGATTTGTTATGAGGAATAAATATTGTTAATTAGAAAAGAGTGTCACAGGAGGTCTCCTACCAAACACAACCTAATTGTACATTTTGATCTGCTGAAAGAAGGTAATCTTTTTGAAATATTTAAAAATTAAGTTTTATGTAACTCTGATAATATGACTTCCTTGGAAGAAAACACCTCGTGCATGGTCCACTTTTTATCATTATGTTTAACTTGGTTGTATGGTTGTTTGACTGTGTATCTGTATATTTTTACACTCACAGCTTGGTGGTGTGTTTTTTTGTATGCATGATAGTAACATCTGACTTTTTTAATCTCCAAACATGATTTGTTGTAAATTATAAATTAAAGTAATGGTCAGTTTTTGTATTGTACAATGTATGCTTCCATGTTTAAATGTTTCGTATGATATTTATTAATTATGATAAATTATAATAGATTGATTAGTCCACACTTTTCCCTTTCTTTCTGGAGAGTAAAAGTCTCGTCGCTGTCTGAAATGTAATGAGGCTGCTGCAATGTGATTGGTTGATAAAGTTTCCTTATGATATCTTTATACACTAGAGTCCCTTATTGCTCAAGTTCATTGCCTGGCCAAGTTTGCAAGTTCTAATGAGGTTGCTGCAATCTGCAGTCTAACTAATAATAGAACAGCAGCTATATTGTTGTTTATTCCACTCATCATAGATAAATTATATCAGCCAGGTGGCAACAGGTGACATCTATTTTTGTGGAATAACCAAATTTTAGTTTACAAATTTATAGGGGTTAAACAGCATTTTTATTGCCTTTATGCAGGTAGATGCAGACATATTCTATGTTGTGCATTGAGATAGATTTTTTTTACATAGCAACTATTATATGATAATAATAAATATTTTTTAACTGACAATTTTTCTATTCTTTTTAAAATTATTTCAAATCTTTTATCTTAAAATCTGAAATCTTAAGCAATGTCTGCTTAAAAATTCTGTTTATTTAGGGAACGTATTTAATTTTGAAAATATTTTATGATTGCAGAACAGTTTTTTCAAAATTAAGATTTGAACTTGCGTCTGACGTGATAGAGGATTTGTCTACCTGTAAACCTGGTGTCATAGAAAAAGTTTTACATAAACTACGATCCAAGATAGATAGTGCACTATGGCACATGAAGAAGAATCCACGACGGGAGAGTGATAAACCCGAGGCGGATCAAGTGTATAGTAAGTTGTCTCCCTTGTCTAAGTATCTTCTATATGCACACAAACAGTGATTGAAACATAGTTTTTGCGAGCTTTCAAAAATGTTTGTTTCCTTTGTCAAGCAAAGAGTGCAAAAGGAAATGGATGTTTTTGAAAGCTTGCAAAATAAGTTTTTAAATACTGTTTGTGTTCAAAACAAACCTTGTATTTATTATTCACACCAAACTGATGAACCTCGTATCGTATATATTATATGTATGGCTAAATTTAAGGAAAAATAAACTTATGGACTTCTATATGAAATACATTATAGTTTATTCATGGATTCATCATTAGGGCCCTCCATTAGGAGAATGGAAGTTTCCTATAGTAAAATTTACTTTGTACTTTGATGTAATTATTGATTTAATAACAGACAGGCATAATTAGATTGGTTAGATCCGTCTGAGATAAGGGCTGCTGTCAGACATGACTGAATTCTTTGATGGTAACAATCTCTGAATGGTTTCAGGAACTTTAAGATCAATAATATTTTTGTCCTTATAAATCTCATTATCACAGATACTTACCCATATTCTCATCACTCACGTAAGTGTTATCAATTCCTGTATAAGTTATAATCAGTCTTAATAAGGCTTAAAACTGGTCACATTCTGTCACATCACAAGTGTGAGGTTTCAATTTGGAACAGATTTATTGTGAAGTCACTTCTTGTCACGTGTGTAAGACTACCAACAACTTATTATGAGGTCAATTCCCGTCACATATATGCAGGACGATATAAATTTTAAAACCACTACGTGTAGTTGGGCTAGGTATAGTCACAAGTGTAAATTCCATTAACCTTAATTATAGGACTAGGAAAATTAAAAAAAAACTAGCCGGAATAAGTTACTCTATTATTCAACAAAAGTTGTGCATATTGTTATCTTGGAAACATACCGAAGTTAATACAATTTTAATCTTTTATTGGGAATTACCTGATATTCACTTTTTACTAAATTTCGTATTTGTGGACCGATCAGCTGCAATGTCTGACTTTATGTACAACAGATGTACAGTGGTCACTACAAACACTGTTCTTCCAGAGCGACCAGCTTCCATTGATAATCAAAATAAATTTTATTATGATCACATAATATAACTTGGACAAATGTATCATTTTTCTTGTTACAGAGTTATTATGTAAACAAAACTTGTATCGACCATACTGTAAGTTTAAAAAAAATGTAGTTGACCTATTTTGAGGTCACTTCCTCTCCCGAGTGTAAAGGGGTCAACTTGAAGCAGATTAAATACTCTTGAGGTCATTTTCTGTCTTATAAAAAGTGTTAAGCAGTCAATTTAAAATAAAAAAAATGTCAACAACTTTCTGTCAGAATGTGAATTTATGGTTTCAAATTTAACTTTAAGTAGATTTACTGTTTATTTTGAGGTCTCTGCCCTGGCATATAACTACTAATTATATGAGATAATGTTTCACGTACAAAGGTCTCTGGTAGAATTTACTGATCCCCAGGTCAGTTTCTGTATCGTTTTATCTCTGTTACGCACAGATTCTTACGCTAGCGTTCGTACTGGTAAGTTACTCCATTGTGATTGGTCAGTTTTTAACCAATCAAGTGAAGAAAGATAACTGAAATGCTGTGTTGCTGTTATGTTAATATTTTTTGTGAGTGGATATGTATACCTTTATCTTTTTTGAAAAATGGATTTTAAAGTATTTTTTAAGAGCGATCATAAGATGTGGTATTAAATAACCTGTCCAAAATGTATGTTGTTAACAGATCCGTACCACGGTAAAACGGTAAAAGTCCCGGTGTTGGAACCTTACGATCCGTACAATGGTGCGTAAGACCAAAGGCGGAATGTTTCATTATATTTTGTTTAGTTTTTGTATATCCTTTTCTTGCCTTGCCTAGTCACCAATTATATCCTGTAATATTTTTTATCATTTAATGCTGAAGGTGTCATGTCGCTAAACAATGAAACAGATTTACACTATACATGTATATACCTACTTTTAATATCTACCATTAAAAAAAGAAAAGTAAGTTACCATGTTTGTTGTTATTAGCACCCATCCCCTTTTTTCAGCACTTACTGAATGGTATAATTACCCCCCTTTCCCAAACAACATCCATTCTTGCCCTCTATGGTAAAAAATACATTACGTGTACTATACACACTTTATATCAGACACTGTAACAGTCTCGCAATATGTCAAAACTGTTTTCCAGTGTTTTATTTTTTAAAAGTAGTTTGGAATTCTCACTAAGAGTGACTGACAGTTAGGTTAATTGACTTTGCAGCATATCTACCATGCATGACTCCTGTTTTGTTATCTTAGTAAGTGGCTCCTTTGGCCAGTCTTTCGTGCTTGCTGGGTGCTTATTATGGTAAACATGTCATTATGGTAACATGTTTAAACCTGTTTCATTGTTTTTCGAAATGATTTATTGGATCCACAGATTTAATTTTTTTAAGTTTCCGACTTCTTATTAATTTAAGAGATTTTTCCTGTGTTTTCCCCAAAACAACTGATTACTTATTTGATTCACAATTTCACCATGAAAAAGTTGATGTGTCTTTTTCAAATTTTTAAAATAATTAGGGTTTCGTTTTAACAAGGTATTGAAAAACAGCCCCTACCCTGATTCTCCATCCTTTAAAACACATTGATCTACAAGTTTGTTTTATATCTACCGTACGTTTCGCTCGATATGCTTCCTATGTTAACACCAAGTTAAAACAATATTGGTTTTAATCAGATAATACTGACAATTGAAAGTTTGCCAATATTTCTGTATGTGCATGCATACATAGACAAATGTGTGACTGCCCTTTTGCTCAACACTTCTTTGTATTCCTGTAATGCATGTGGTAGGCTCTGATCTGTTATACTGCATTGATTTAGCAAACTTGACAAAGAGGAATGATTGCATGGACTGCCCAACATAATTAGTGCATGCATGACGAAACTATATAAACAACTGAAGTCCTAACCTGCCTCTGGTTTGTTCTCAAATCTGCTGGTAAAATGCATGAAAGTTCAGATAAACTGGAATATTAGAAAAGGATGCATGCATATATACCTCAGGATATTTCTTAATCAAACTTTAAGCTTACAAGAAACTTTGATCCAAGTTAGCCTGACATTTACATATCTAGTTTAAACTATGAACTGAGGGCGTATCCTATGTTATCACCATTTAAAGTTAATATATAGATATATCCTCACAATTAATTCCCACATGTCCCATAAAATTACGCCACATTCATGTAACCCTGAACATTATCACAGGTCTCAACTGTATCTATTGCCTCACTGGTGAAAGTTCTATAACCACTTCAGGTTCAGGTGTATGTGTACCTACAAACTAAATATAATTTCAGAATAGTATTATTAACATATCTTAACATCTAATGCCCTAATATTACGTACTATATTCACATGGTATTTGGTGTTTTAAAATTGGATGATAAAAATATGTTTAGGCTGTGAAATACTAACCCCTAACGCTACTGTAGATTTCTCATATTTTGCACAAAAATAATTTTGCAAATTGGTGTATCGGCACGTTTTCCCGAGGCTATCGATTCACAATTCACTCAGCACGTATATCCATCATTATTTTGTTTGTGTGAAACTGCAATTCACGATTGAGCTTAACTTGAGTTAATAAAATAATAAACATCAAGCAAAATATAAGAAATAGACAGTAAATGTTATGGATGGGTGCTGTTTATTACTGCCTTTCCTGTTGAGTTTAAGAAACTTGGATTACAAACAGTGTCTGTTGAGTGTGTTTATCTTGTACATGTTTGTTCAGTACAGAAGAACATTGTATTGTGTGCCATGCTGATGTCTACAGAACCTGAAACAGATCAAATAGGAGTAAGGTTAAACTTGTTAGCCAGTGTCTCTGTGTATGAAGATTTTAAATTGTATTCATTTTGCAGGAAACATACAACATATATAGCTCATTGTGTGATATTACTGTGTCGTGTCAGACAGCCAGTAGCATGAAATAATTGATATACCGGTAGCTAAAAAATAAATACCCTAACCAATTCATTTTCTTCACCCGTTTTCTTTAATATGATGCGATATATTTCAGCAAGTCTATCAGACATATTTTTTAACTTGATAATTTATGTTATTAGACTTCTGGACTACCTGGTTTGCACAAATATTTTGAAAACTTGTCTGAATTATTACAGAAAGATTTGTTGTACAGTCTTGTTTTTATTACAATCTATACTATTATCTATTACAACCCATGTATTAAAGTGTGTTAATATTTAAACCAATTTAACTGGTATTTCTACATTTCCGTTTTAGAGTATTTACCTTGACAGATTATTGAAGTTTTAAGAACATTGTGATACTCATTCATGTGTCGTTTGATAAATTAACATCATGTGTCGTTTGATAAATTAACATCATGATTACTGTAATACATGTAACAATACTTTACAGACTCTCCAAACAGAAAAGGGACAAATCGTCAAAGGAGTCCCACGAGAGGGTGAGTTATTATTGTACCTTATTTTAACATTTATGATCAGTTCCTTTTGGAATTTTTATAAGTAGGTTCTTCTTGGTCCTTTGTTGTGCATGTTAAGACTTATTAATCAGAAGAATGAGGATGCTGCCAGACAGCAATCTTTAATGTAGACAGTTACGGTTGTCATTGCTATTTCTCATTTAAGCATGGGAGACTTTTTACTTCATGATTTTACTCAACCTTATCCTTTTCTACTATAATTCATATATACCTACTTTCTTGATATAATTGTTACATGCATATACTATAAATTAAAACAAACGGCAACAAGTTCAATTTAAAATGGAATACATTTTGAGATGATAACACTTTCATCATGGCTTTTGGAAGTAAATGTGACCACTTTTTCACACATTATCATGACGTGTTCAAAGTGTAAACATGTTTTGATGTCATAGACTACATCCCTAAGGACATTTGTATTGTCATACATCATAGCCTACATCCCTTACCTACATCCCTTACCTACATCCCTTACCTAGGCTCTGTAGCTTTGTATTGTCATACATCATAGCCTACATCCCTTACATAGGCTCTGTAGTATCAAATAAAATAAATTTGATTCGGGTAAAATTTGAATGCCAAAATTTTCTTTGACTTTGAATATGCATGGTATGGTGAATTTCACTTGGTTGTGGTCCTACTTTTAAAATTGATCGTTTTGTTTAAAATTGCTTGCAGTTTATTTGATTGTTTGATGAAATTGATAACTTTCAGTTTACTTTGCCGTTGTGAATGCTCGTGTTTAAAACCCACATATTTGAGCCACTCCAATGGGTAAAACTTTTTTTGGTGACTTTAACCTCAATTTTTAATTTTACTTATTTTATAAATTATCACCTTTATTCAATATAACATTCAATTTTCTTTTAACAGGAAACTATTAATCTCCAGTTTTATCATGGATTTTGATAAAAAAAAACATTAATGTGCTGAATACTATTGGTTATTTAGAATCACCATATATATTTAATCATGTGTCTTCTTTTTCTCTTTTATTTCTTTTTGGTAAAGTAGACAGATTTTAACATTGGTGTTCTTTGTATAAAAACAATTTCTTTTCAATCAGAATTTGTAAAAATAAGTTTGAGTCAGCAGTTTTTCATATTTCCAAATGGTTGAGGCCTAATACTCAATAAAATTACAATATTGGTATCCCACCCCCTCCCACACACACACACACACACAATTAAAAACTTCAGTCCATTACCAGTTCATGTTCACTGAGTTGAGGCTGGGGCGTGTGATCCAGTACCCTTTGTACAACCAGCACTCTCTGGTTCTGATGTTGCTGGCCCGTGTGTAAGGTTACCGACCTGTTTTCAATGTAACATGCCTGTTTTCAGTAACAACATAGATGTGATCAACAGTCAGAACCTTGGAAGGTAATTAATGTGATGTTGCTGTGTTTCTAGGTGTGTCATCTATTGTTGTCAGCCTTTTGTTCTCAATAGATGTCGACTTTTCAAAGACCAATTATAACTATTAATGGATGTCTGCCCTCCATCAATTGCAAGCAATCAAAATTACGTCAGCTTATCATTGATGTACCAAATGCTAACCTTTAGCTTAGTAAAAAGTTTGAAATCTTTATCAAAACAAATTTTTACAATTATTTTTGGAGTTAAATTTCTGTAATTTCTAGTGGAAAATAATTATTAACTGTGTTACAGTATGTACACAAAAAATGTTAAGATTTGATAATTTTTCAGGATTCTGTGTATTGCATTATTTAAATTCCCATTTATCCAATGTGTAAAATTAGATTTCACCAGTTTAACTAATAAAAAGAATAAGGGAAGGATATACTGATATCTTGTCAGGTAGACAACTGTAACGAGTGTTGATGATGGTCCTGTGTTTTTGTTTCACGTTGTTCTTTGTTGTTTGTCGCTGTTTATGTGTGAGGAAGGAAAGATAATCTTGACGTATCTTTTCTTTCACTGCCTAACAAAGCCTCATTTGGCCACACATTTCTGACAGCTCCTTCAATCTCCCTTATTTTGAACTGATGAGCTGTAAGGTTCAAGGTAATAAAGAACTGAACTGAATCTCCCGGACTCCCAGCGTCTGTGTTCTATTGATTGTTTTGAAAAACAATAATAATGGGCGTAAACCTGGTTTATTTCAAAAAGGTTTATTATTGATTCATAATGTGAACATCAGATTAATACCAACTGGTAAAGGTTAGGTGAACATCAGATTAATACCAACAGGTAAAGGTTAGGTTTTCTCAGTTTCACCGTATGAATCTTTCCAAGTTTTTATTATTAAACATTCATGAAAACACAACTATTCAATACACATTTCTTATGATCATTTCATGGAAACGAAGCAAATGCTTTTGAGCAATATGTCAAACTCATGTTCCTCATCAACGTTGATGTCCCAATGAGCCTGCACTCTGTATCTTCGAACACTGCTGTTATTAAACTATGCAACATTTTCGAGGTAAACACTTGGACTCATACATGCAACTTAATCTTCTTTGTTTGAACCTTTGTTCTGATATCATATAGAATTTTTTGTAAACCTGGATTTGTTCACTGATCTTAATTTAGATTTCACTGTATATTGGTATAATTTTTATCATAAAAATTGAGACTTTTTCCACAGTTACGTATAAAGTGGATTTTTTACCTTTTAGTCCGCTTTCTTTTTCTCTACTGAACAGGTTTATTATACAAAAAAAATCTGTGGAATGGATTATTATTTTGTCGTTATTTTTCTATTATTGTTTCTTTGTGAAATATGATTTTATATATATATTTTCCTCACTCACCATTTTTTGAGCCCCAGATTTGTTCTACATTCATGTATGTAATCTGGAGTTTGTACTTGTTTTGCTTGTTGTTGGTCAGTATATCTAACAGCTCATTTTATTGCAAGATATATACATTTATATTATCACTTGAAAAGTTTACTCACAGAGACTGTAATACATAACACAGACCATATTATAGTCAGCTGCTGGTGGGTAGAGTTGAGTGCTCAAGGGCAAAGTGTCTCAAAAAATACCCCAGGACACCACTGGTGACGACAGGATTTTAACCTACAACTTGTTGGTCTGTTGGGCGGATTCATTTCTACATTTATCATTTGTTATGAAATCCTGTTCAGAATTAAAGGACTTTCAGTCAGAACAGAATACAGTTTGATTAATTTTTCATTCATTTTGAAAATCCTTCCCCACATAATTGAGGCTGAATTCAATAAATTAAGGAACCATCCATGATTGGTTTTATGTTTGTGACATTGCAGTTGTTATGTTGTCACAATCTCCAGAGAAAACGGCCAGCACTCATTGACATGAGTTAATGTAAATCCTTCAGCATGATAATTTATTTTAAATTTCACATTATTTCCATGTTTAATAATGTTGCAATTTCTTTTTGTAGTTTGAACTTGATTCAGTTTGTTAACCCTTTAATTCACCACTGTAGACCATAATGAACTCATCCAGATCAATGCATGGTTGAGTCTGCTAAAGTTACATAGGGTTGAAAGGGTATAAAGAGGTTTAGATATTAAGACCTATATGATTGTTTTGTTGGCAGTTGTCCGTCATCTTCGGATGACTCTCACTCTGATGATGGCACACTATCTTTGTCGCAGTGGTAAACACTTCAGATTTTCTCTAATTAAAATTAATATATTTAGCTAATTAGAACAATGAAATCGCATGAAGCTACAATGGTTTACACAAAGATTTTATTAAATACATGCCTTCTGTTTTAGAAAAAAAATGCATGAACCAAGATACTATTGTTTACTGTAATGCATGCTACAGAACATGATTACACTTCTAACCTTTCACAGTGCAGAATATTGGTATAAAACCCCCACTGCTGATAACTCTGGCTACTTAATGTATCGTAAATAATGATTAAAAGAACAAGACTCTACTAGAAATATCAATGCTCCATTACTGATTTAATAACACTGGCTAATTAATGTATCATAAATATTTTGTAAATGAAAAAGAATACTATTTTCATCACTACAAGAAATAAAAAAAAACTCCATATTGCATGTAACTGACATCTTCACAAATCATGTAGTAAATCGACCCATCATTCGCCATTAAAATCTATCAAATATAAATGTATATCTTTTATATTGATCTCTTACTTTTAATTAATCTTTCCATTGTTTTTATAATTATTTTTACAACTCTTGGTAACCTTTTAAACATATATCTAAAAGCATATACCTAAACTAAACATATATAAAAGACTTTTGTTTTTTCATGACATGAAACATTGAGTGAGTATTACAATGTCCTGCAAGAACAAGATTTTATACAAGGAATTAAAATCAGCACATTAGCCTTTTAGTTATTTGCTTTAGACATCACAGAGAGAATGTTGGCAGCATGTCATTACACTAGTCTATAAGACAAGCTTCCTATGATCAAATCTTCTGGTACATAGGGATCCTTCCCTACTTCTTACTGGTACTGAGAATATCATATTTGTAAAGAGAACATGAACCTATCGGGATTATCAATACAAAAATCACTTACAATAATTGCTTTGTTTTATTGATGCTAATAAATCTTGAAACTGTTTTGAACCCTTAAGTTGGACACTCTTTATATTCTTTCAATTAAGCTGTAAACATATGTATTTTATTACAATGATAGACAGCATAAGTTTTATCAGTGCTATTAACAATAAAATGTGGCACATATTTTTATAAGACATTAACTGTGTAAATTCTTGATCCTATGCAAAACCTAGAATAAACACTTGCTACCATTTCACTTTACGGTAAAACATGATGCTTTTGTGTATTATTGGAAAGCTAGGTTGTAAGTTAATAACAATCTTTACTCTATTGAATTATATTGATTATATTATTATTTTGAAATACAGGGGTGTACTATTTAATTGAAAATTGATTTAAATCAAAGTAGTTATCGACTTATATATATATATATACTGTTTTCACATGTCCAGGTCTGAGCCAATAGTGCCTCATCAGATGACGACTGCGGGACCTCCACGCCCCACTGTGCCTTACTACAGCGGCCCGGACAGTGAAGCTGTGTCCTCACTCATGTTCGAGGAGAAGGTCCAGGAAAGCATGTCAAAGGATGAAACCATACAGGTATAAAAAAGTTCTTTTTTACACACGACACTCAAAACCGAAACGGGAGATATTAATTTGTGTTTGTCCGTCTGTCTGTCTGTCATGTCTGTCTGTCATGCTTCGTTTACAACAAATGTTAACCGATTTTCTTCAAACTTGGTCACAGGGTTAAATGCCTGAAGGGCGACCAAGTTCGATGAACACTTTCAGCGGACCCCATTTCGCGGAGTGATGGCCCCTTGAATAACGAAAAACGTCATTATATGCCGTTTCCGTGCAATAACTGCAACAAATATTAACTGATTTTCTTCAAACTTGCTACAAGGGTTAAATGCTTTAGGGGCTCAACCAACTTCGATGACTACTTTCAGAGGACTTTATTTGGCGGAGTTATGGCACCTTGAATAACGAAAAACGTCATTATCTGCCGTTTCTGTTCATTATCTCCCGCAAATATTATCTGATGGTCTTCAATCTTAGTAACAGGGTTCAACGTATTAAGGGATCGGCCAAGTTTGACAACCACTTTAATTGGACTCCATTTGGCAGAGTCATTATCTGCAGTTTCCACATTATAATGCTAGCAAATATTAGATAAGGCTTTTTTTTCGTTGAGTTTCAAGCTTTACATTATGTCTCCACCACACGATACTCACATGTTTAAACCTAACCTCAATAATGTTTAACCTCAATATGTCCTGAAAGGGATATTAATTCCATGAATTTGCTTGTTGTACTAAAAACAATTAAGAAGGCAAAAAGATGTTGAAATTTCTTATGCTAATTATGACTCA
>JAUMHH010178040.1:0-15352 GCA_032359455.1 Chlamys rubida
GCGATCGTCAGGACAATAAACGATATTTTAAAGTACCGTAGCAATAATTCTTGAGTTAAAGCACCTGTCGGTCTAAAATTGATATCACTATTGAAATTATAATACAGATTTTCAGAATGAATGATATTTTTGTATGAAACTCTGTAGGACATAGTCTATACGGAAACGTCTGAGAACGATAATTTAGAAAGTACACCCTGGCAGGGAACTATGCCTCATAGGGAAGTGTTTGTTGTCCTTGTCAGAGAGTGAATAACGTTTTATGAAAGTAGGGGACAGCTATGCCGTATCGTTATTATAATATGAAGTATTGCCAAGCGAGGCGCCAGGAAACAGAAGGTAAATAGAAGTAGAGAGAAATATAAAGATTCCAGATATTGCTATGGGTGCAGCAGATTTATTTTGATCGATTTTCTATACCAAAGTAGAGGGCACAAACGCAAATCCCCAATTCTGCAGAAATTCCCCTCATTAGTCTCCTCTTACGATCATGCACTGGATAGCTGCATGTGTATTCATTTCTCAATCTACAACCCGCAGGAGTACATTGGGAAGAGAAAAATGCCCATAAAAACCTGTATAATGTTTAAAACTCAGATTAAGATCCTTTGAAAACAGCAGACAATTTGTTCGTAAATATTAAATAAGCATTTCATGTCAAACCGACCGTGGTAAGTTCAAGCAACAAGGTTCAGGTTAGCCTAGGGGATTGGTAATCCAACAGCAAAGTCAACTACCTTGTTACGTAAAATACTCACTTGAAAACCTAAGCAAAAAATGACCTTCTAAAAATAGTAATTCAGTAATTATTGTGATTTTTATGTGATAATATCCATTGTCTAGCATTGTAGGGGAACATGTTGGTACTATGAAAAGGTAAAAGTATTATTTCAAACAGTGTTTTTCTTATTAAATATAGTTTTAGTATTTACATACATGAAAATTAGATCAAAATGATATATGTAATCATGATACATGCACGTTTCTACCTAATCATATACTTGATGAAAATATCACTTAAATTGCGTATGCAATATATAATATTTTGATCTCTTGTGTACAATGTTATAATTGTTCGATATTAGCCCGCATGCGGGTCTTACATATACTCCTGTTGTACGAAATGCCCTGCCCGGGTCCGTTAAAATATTTGACTTTGGATTTGATCGTCTGAGGAAATCATGGACAAGAAAAGCACTACTGGAATCAAGAGTAAACTGAATAATAAAGTTAAACGATTCAATAGACAAAATAAGTTATTGGGGAACAATGTATCTGTGTACAGGTTGACCGTCACTATACAGAAGTGTTCTTCAAAAGAAAAACAACCCCAGATTGGCCCTTGTGCTATCTCAAGCCCTCGGGCCTAAACGTGTAGGTAACTTGGGCAAATTTTGGGTCTAATATGAAACGGTCTTTAAATAACATCTTAATATTCTACAATTAAATAACATTTCGTAGTTGCCATAAGCACAAGTCCTAAAACGAAATCGTATATAAATTATATTTTCACATTACAAAACGAAATAATTTGAATGCATTTTGTTGTAATTTGCGTACGTAAGCACGAGTCCAGTGGTGGATCCAAGGGGTGTCACTAGCTCACGTGTGAAATGAATATTCAATGATTTTTTTAGTTCTTGACTGGGGATTCTATAGTTGTGTATTACACAGTCCAAGCCACACACCCTCCCAACCCACTCCAACAGGTTTAAACTTTGTGTTGATTCTAATTGATATCACCACCCTAGCATCAGTTAGCACACCCTGATACAGACTGTTTACCTGTATGGTCGGTGGTCCGTAGTAATCACAGGGCACATGTGTTAGTTTGCAAGAAGGACAATTAAAAATTGAAATAAATGAATTACCAAAATTGAATTAATATATTAATTATGCATTCCACTCGGGCATTTAACACATAAACAAGAGAAGAAAATAAAACAAGAAAGATTTAGATATAGACCCTAGAAAAATTAAAAGGCCTAGACCAGTATCTAACTTAATTTTGTGCAACATGACATATGGTTCACACAGCATTTGTCGCAAAATAAACGGGAAATCTTTAATGGTGACACCCTTCTGAAAAAAAGCTGAATCCGCCCCTAACGATATCATGTTTTGTCTATTTTAATAGAAGGCTGTACTACATTGTAACAAAATTATTATAACATGAACATGGACTGCAATTGTCTTCCTTCGATTAATAAATGTGAAATGTCTATGTAGATGTAAAATAAAATAAACAGTATCGTAATTTAAAACCAGACACTGTCATCACACAACAAAAATATCAATGGAGGTGGTATTTGCTAGCGACATCGCAGCATACATCAAAATATAAAATATATATACACTCAACAATATATCAAGAATCCATAATGGTCACATTGCACCGTCACCAAAACATCTGCATATCGATGATTATAAAACTGACATACGGCGGTTCTTTGCAGCAACAAGTAATTATTATATATTTAACACACATGTTAACAGAAACCATGTAATACAATGATAAAATAAAGCGCCTACTATATTCAATAAAAATAATTTATGTTACAGATACTTTTATATTACAAATACTCAATATATACATTTATATTATATGCTTTGTCACAATATTAATTAATATCATTTGTATATATCCGATGCCTTTTTGTTGATGTACATTCATGCATATATTGTGATAAAATAAACTAAACAAGCATATCTCTTTATTTTAAAGGAATACATTATTCAATGATAACGTTAAAATTGTTTTCTAGTTTTAAGATTGAACACCAGATGATGTCATGGTACTTAAGATATATAACACATCTAATCAATGACGGCAAACTTCACTTCAATATGCTAAGCATCAAAAATGAAAATAAGCATAGCAAATTAAAAACAAACACTATATTGATATTGTCTATAACCGTTTCTTTAAACGAAACGCGTCGATGTGTACTCACTAATCATAAAATAAAAGCAAAATATACTTACAACTGCTTGACATGGAAACACTTGATGAATGAGAATAATGGTAACGCAAATCCAAAAACCAGTCATTTTCCAGCCATGAAGTGTATCCCAGGGACTCTCTGATGGAAATTTTAATATTAACGGCAGTATATTCTCTTTACATCTTGTTTTATTCAAATGCTCTTGACATATTGTTCGTAACACGAGTATTAGTAGACGGCTTTCTAATGTGGAAAAAATGATAAACTATTTCGATTAAGTAAAATATGTATACTAAAGAAAATAATCACCGTTTAAACGCTCGAAGTTTACGTCAACAAAAGATGCTTTTATTCCTGCTAACAAAGTGTCCCCTTCTCGAGCGAAGAATACCTTCGCGAGGTTTTGTCCAGGTGTAAAGAAATGATGTGTTATAAGGGAGTATGTCTCTCGCGTGTTGGATTGAACTACGTTCTGTACCGTTTACAGCTTAACAAAATAAAAAGAGTCATTAAAAATCAATTAGATAAATTTAATAAAAATGCATGTTCTTATTTACTTTTACCTATAAGGACTGGAGACTAAATATTCATCAAATTTGTAAAATTAATAAATTAGTTTTAGACACTCTAAAAAACTTCCTGACTGACAACCTAACAATGCTACAATTGTATGGTCCTAGTGACATGAAAAGGTATACCTGAATAAGATTGCTTGCGTTAGGTCTATATAACTAGCAAAAACATTCTACTTGTAATTATTAGCATTTCTATTATGAAAAACATGATATAATTAAACAGTTTAATAACTTAATGTTCAGTGTTAAAGTCTGAAGGTCTTCTTTAATATATCAGTGTAAACTATTAAACATTATATAATTACTAACACCATCATGAAGGGACACGTGTAAATATGACAACAGCATGCCAAAGGATCTGATTATATAAACGTATTTTTCTTATGCTGAAATTTATGTTATTTACATATGTACGTTATTCTTAAATACTTCTTCCTTAGAATTCTGTTACAATAAATGTTAAACATTTTACAACAATAAAAGTGTAATTCTACAACTGTTACAGTAAATATATGCATTATACAACTATAATCGTATAATTCAGAAGAGTACATGTTATATTTCAAACATGTTAAAGTAAACGTATAATTATACCATAATAAGTATAACAGTATTCAAAACAACAAATGAAAGTATAAATCTGCGGTCATTTCTTGTCTTTTTTCTACTTCTTTACATCGTCAATATCGTTTCTGCAGATTGCCCACTCCGGCCAATTGTTCCGGGTAACAACATATTATATACTATTTACTGATTGAAATCCAATGAATGCCACTATCACTGGAATTTGTCCAGTGGTTTGAATGTAGTTAAATGTCGGGTAGTTCTCACCCTCTTAACTCGACATCTTAACAATTCTATCATTAGGTGTTTTTTAATTTATTTGTGAATTGTTTTTACTTATCACATTTACGCCAAAACAGTAGTAGTATTTGTCATTCTGATTTAAATACCAATGTCTGTTCCTTGGGACTTTAACGACACGTCATGATGTTTTAGATATCGGGCGTTTCATTGCTTTCAACGAAAAGTAAGGCATGAAAGCTTTATAATAACACTAATAATGAAAAATGTAGAGACTAAAATCAATTTCTTTGCTGAATAACACGCTTATTTGTAGGTAGGACGGAACTTTGAAACTGAAAAACTATTGGTCTTTAATAGTTTGTAATTGGATACACTATTTCATCAACATAATACCGATAATAGCATAAACCAAATTTAGATATTTCTTTTCGAAATCTTGAAAATTTCGCATGATTTTACTGGGTATTTTTTGGTACTTTAGATGCATATTTATGATCTTTATTTAACAAACATCGTATAACCCGCACAATTCAAAGTTATAATCAAATATTTCATCACATTGCCCACAAAGGTTTTTTTGGTTCAACGGCAAAAATAAACTCACGAAAAGTACGCAATAAAGTATGGTATCTTAGAAAGTAAGTCGTATATTCTACAACAATAAACGTTCAATATATGCAGCAATAAATGTTTATATTTCTAGAAATATGTCAATTATCAACAATGATATATAGATCACGAAGAATTGTGTAAATAATTTATTCACATTATGTATCTTCAGTACAATTTCCGTTTCTAAGGAAAAACTCAAATTATTGTATTTTAGGTTGAAACACATACATTTTATCAAACATTCAATTGAGATGTTTGTGTTGAGACCTTAGCAAAAATTGTATGTAATTACTTTGGAATATTGAGAAAAATAGGTGTTTATTTTTATCACCTGTAATATGTTTAACTCATATTAAGTTTGCTTCTTATTTCAAGTCTGCTTTTGCGGTTTCTTTTGTCACGATTAAATCGGTTGTATCATTTCGGCTAAACGCAAGTTTTTTTTAATAAGAAAACCGTGTTATTTATTGAAATAACAGCTGAGTATTTTCAATCATTATTTAACTCACATGTGCTTTATAGCACGTGAAAATGAAAGCGTTCAATAGGAATGACAAACCAGTTTTTTTTAGCGCATGCATGTCGTTACGCAGACAGCTCATTATCTAATAGAAGTGGACCAAACTCATTTTAGACAATTTCGTAACAATATTATTGTGGGATGAAAGTATTGCGTCAAGTATGTCCCTGAAACATATCCTTTAAGTAAGTACTTAGGTGCATTGTATTGTTGTCATTATGTGTAAAAAGAACGTAAACGACACACAGGTGATTGCGCCCGGTGATGTCAGTAATAAGACACAGTACTGCAGAAAAGTGAATTACACTATACCATAAAGCTATTGCTATTAGTTCCTCTGTGAAATTTAATATAATTATGTTCGGCTCTCTTCATAGTTTTTTTGTAGGTCAATGTGAATAAATATACAATTTATCATCAGCCAAACAAGACTAAACATAAGAAAAACCCAATGCCCATGATACAAAATGTAGGTGCATTGCAATAATGTCTTTATGCTAAATAATACTTTATATTATAACCGCTATACAATACACGTGCATTATAAAAAAACACTGTTTTCCATAACAACAAGTAAGTATGTATGATGCACAAAAACTAAAATGTGATCTGTACTATAGACCTACTTACTTTTGTGTACGTACATATTTGATGCCTGTCATTGCATACATACGTAGATAGCACAGACAATGGAGGATGCTTTATTGATAAAATGGTGTTGTAATCATTCTAATCTCAAACATTGTGTAATGTATTAGGCCTAGAAATGACAGATCATTAATAAATGGCAGGTGAATAGAATTTGTCCTTTTTACATTAATGATTGAATTAAATGGTAAACTAATTCTTTTATGGGAATATCAGAACAGTATTATGTATCCCGGTAGTTAAGAGTTCTATTAAAGTATAAACAAAATCAAAAATGCAAAGTCGTGATTTTGAAGACAAAAGATTATGTCTTACATGGAGAAGTGGTCCCGTATACCTGATCACTTAGTAACGAGTTCCATGGGATAAAAAAAAACAAAAACAAAACAATATTCCACTGCGTCGAGACCAGAAATCAAGGTCTATGAGATAAGGAACCGAGGAGACATCACAACAAACTCCTAGCCTCATCACCACGCTCGACACGACGTGCTTCTGAAAGGGAAAATGTTTCACGCACCATGCATATTTGGCACTGATACAGACACATACATTTTATTTAAGTCACACCTTCCAACACTTAAGTTGTTATACAACGTCATAAAAACCAACATAGGTTCAGAAAATTGCTAGAAGCCTCTTTAAGAGTTATGAGAGACAATGTCTAAAATTATGCAAGTAGGGGTACTTAATTGAGAGACACTTACATGTATAATTGCACGCTAAAGGCATATACATCATAAATATTATAACATTTATATCAAACGTTCATAAATGATTTGTAAATGTTATTTCTGTAAAAATTATAATCATTATGAAAATACATTTATGGGTTTATACATCATGTTAAATGTATGCAGCACATTATAACTGATTTCGTCCTAACCTACAATGAAATATCTGTCTCTATACAAAAAATGCATAGTACCTAGATCATTAATAGCCTATTATAATTTACTATTGTAGAGATTGAAAGCTCTTATTTGAAAATTATAGTCATCAAACCTCTATCTTTTTCAACGTTGGATGTGAGAATATCTGAAAATCTGAAAAAAAGATCTCTTCAGTTTTGGTATTCCGATCGTCTCATTAACCGAATATCAGCTATGTTTTCTAACTGATTTGATTCCGTTTGGTATAAATAGTAACGACAATGAATTCAGTTGATAAACACCTGAAATGCAAGTTGGATATTTTTGCTTTTTTGGCCATTGCTCGCAACGAGAACTCAACATCGGGTAAATGAGTTATAGAAGATCTGAAATTATCATAATTTACAATATAACATATTTATATAAATGTGTGTTTAGAGTAACACATACAGTTATACATATTTACAGCAATACATAGCTACAGTAAAGAGTATGTTCAGTTGTACATATTTACAGCTATACATTGCTACAGTAATGAATATCTTCAGTTGTACATATTTCCAGGAATATATAGCTACAGTAATAAATATTTACAGTTGTACATGTTAACAGCAATATATAGCTACAGTAATGAATATTTACAGTTGTACGTATTTACAGTTATACATAGCTACAGTACAACATAATTACAGTTATACATATCATCAGTAACATATATTTACAGCAAAACATTGCTACAGTAATAAATATTAACAGTAATACATGGCTGCAGTAATACATATTTACAGTAATACATGGCTACAGTAATAAATATTTACAATAATACATCGCTACAGTAATACGTTTTATAAATTTATACATATTTTCAGTAATACATATTTACAGTAAAACATTGCTACAATAATACATATTTACAGTAATGCATATTTACAGTAATACATATTTACAGTAATACATATTTACAGTAATGCATATTTACAGTAATTCATATTTACAGTAATACATGGCTACAGTAATACATATTAACAGTAATACATGGCTACAGTAATACACATTTACAGTAATATATGGCTACAGTAATTCACATTAACAGTAATACATGGCTACAGTAATACATATTAACAGTAATACATGGCTACACTAATTCATATTTACAGTAATACGTGGCTACTGCAATTTATATTTACAGTTATGCATGTTTACAGCCGTTGAAACATATTTACAGTAGTGATATTTTGAGTAATATTTATTTAGACTATTCTATGATATGGAGCGATGATAATACTGTTTTAAAAATCAGCGTTTCAAAACACCAGACTTAAAATTTGGAATTATTTATCTTCAGTTTTTGTTAATTTATCGATTAAGATATGCATTAAAATTTCAATTACAGGTTGTTTTTTATGAAGTTTACGTATTTTGAAACAGCATTAAATGTGTTAGCAATGCGGACTTCATATTGCTTATACACCGTAGTAAATAGCAAAATTGTTTTACAGACAGCAGAATAGTCAGAACATCAAGCAGTTTGTGCAGAACGTGATTGATATATTAACTCTCATAAACGTTTAAAGGGACCACCAGAAGCCTTAATAGATAACCATGAAGGTATTTACCCATCAAATTTGAACTTACATCGCTTCACAACATTAAATGAATATTTTGAATTGGATAGTTGCCGACATACAATGTTTACGTCCGTCGAAAACAGTGTTTTTGTGAAAAGTTTAGCGTGCAAGGAGGTTACGTTCACACCTAGCAACAATGAGATAATGACTTAAACGGAAAAAGGCACCTCACTGTCTGTGTTACAGAAAAGATCATCTGACACATCTAAACAAATGCTTGCATGACATTGAATCTATTGTAAATAAATACATGTTTTTCACACGGTTTAGTTAAAAATTGTTAAATAACAAAGACGATTTTTTGTACGGTTTTTGTGTTCGTAAAGGTGGAAAATGTTTAGTAGAGTTATCATTCACGTGGGGTTTCTAAACAAGTTTATCCATGTCTAACAGGCGATAAATTGGGTTTGTTATAAACAAACATTGCAAAAACAGCTCCAGGAAGTTTAATGAAAGCGTCAATATTTGATAGACAGTCATCGATTTCACGTCCTAAACAGAAAAAAGTAATGAACACAAATGTGGACCTCGTCCCTCTAAATGTGCATGAACACATCGGTAGCCTACAGCAAATATATACATTGCATATATTTTTTTTTATTTTTTATATTTATGTATCCATCGCTTACCTTTGACAGACATAGACATTGCAAGTCTGCATCTGTTCATTTTACACTTACGTTGACATCGCTAGCCTACAGCAGATATATACATTGCACGTTTACATCTGCTATTTTAACACTAACGTTGACATCGCTATCCTACAGCCAGACAATAGACATGACACCTCTACATCTGCTAATTTTACACTAACGTTGACATCGCTAGCCTACAGCAGA
This sequence comes from Chlamys rubida, assembly GCA_032359455.1. Classification (NCBI taxonomy): domain Eukaryota; kingdom Metazoa; phylum Mollusca; class Bivalvia; order Pectinida; family Pectinidae; genus Chlamys; species Chlamys rubida. Next base: position 9,447 of record JAUMHH010178040.1, read on the forward strand.
TATATACATTGCACGTCTACATCTGCTATTTTAACACTAACGTTGACATCGCTATCCTACAGCCAAAAAATAGACATGACACCTCTACATCTGCTAATTTTACACTAACGTTGACATCGCTAGCCTACAGCAGATATAGACATTGCACGTCAACATTTTGCTAATTTTTCACTAACGTTGACATCGCTAGCCTACAGCAGATATAGACATGACACCTCTTCATCTGCTAATTTTACACTAACGTTGATATCGCTAGCCTACAGCAGATATAGACATGACACCTCTACATCTGCTAATTTTACACTTACGTTGACATCGCTAGCCTACAGCAGTTGTAGACATTGCACGTCAACATTTGCTTATTTTACACTTACGTTGACATCGATAGCCTATACATATGTAGACTTTGCACGTATGTACGCAACACAAGTCTACAACAGCTACATTGGATTATGACATGACAAATGTTGACATCCCACATCTACAGCATATCTTATCCTATATACATTACATGCATGAATCACTCGTCAATAGCAGATTTCTTGACATACACAGATATAAACATCACCAATTTATATCAGATAAGATGACACATACATACCGACATTCAACGTCTTTGTCAGATAAAATGAAATACACATGTTGGCACACTACATCATCAGTACATATAAAACATATATATATCGTCCATCAAAAAGAAATGTAATGATAAACACATATGTAAGCATATTATTTATATATACAAGTACGATATATAGACAATTCCACATATACATTGTCGATCCGATGTCTCACATTCTGTAAAAGTTTGTTTTACGTATGCATTTTCTTCGTGAGCGTTTTAGCCCGTGTGAAAAATATCTATTTGCAAAGTAAAAACGTGATTCCTAACTTAGATCTATTCTTTACAGTACATGTATATTAAATTTCTGCTAAGCGTTATTTATAATTAATTTCAGTGTTCCATTGACCCCAAAAACTTAAACCGAACTATAGTGCCAAATAGAACATCATCGAGGACACAACAACGACGTTACAAAAACATTTTCTTGTCTCAATTCCTCGATTTAATCAGTGGATTATAAGGTTAAATTCCAGTAAAAAGAGGTTCTGGCTACTTGTGTAATATACAATATCTTGCATCATCACGTATTTCATGGTCTGAAACAAGGCTATTTTACTACTGTAAGATCTAATTGGTATGAAACAAAATGACAAACACACATGTAAACATCAGTCATTATGGGTTTTAATTTTTGGATACTAGAAGACGCATATGACTATTATATCATGTTCTATTTTAGGCTGTTTAATATTTTTTTTATTGTTGGTGAGACAAACCCAAATTACGATTCTATTGTTCGTTCGATTCATTTCTGTATCACGAATTGATAAGGGAAAGCAGTTGACACACAGCATTTAAATGTATAATAATTTCACTTCCTGATCATAACCAATCAAATAATATGCAGATAAATAAACTTACAACGCAGAGTTTAAAGAGATGCATGTTAATGAAAAATATTTACAAGTTTCTATGTTCGACATCATTATCTAATTGGGAATATTTCTCTTTTCATTAGAAATAAAAATGTCTGTTTTTGATAAAGCTCATAAGTATGTCTTGCTGTTGCGTTGTCACTGCCCTGCAGTTTCGTTCGGGATATGACATTTCTCAGACTTATTCTAAATTCCAAATTCTAAATGTCAGGTGTCATCGATAAAGAAGAAACGATGCTTACTCTTCCACCTAGTCTTATTCTTGTTATTTTTAAACAGTCTCTATGTTTAGCTTTCATAGGATTATTTTGCCCTAGTGTTATCGATTTTGAGTTCGAATAACGGTTCTACTAAAAGTAAAGTATTAAAATGTTGTTGTTTTTTATATCGTATACGTTTTTACACTACTTACAAGCGATACAGTTACAACTGTAATATCCCTTCAATTCTCTTTTGAAGATTACTCACTGAAAGGTTTTGTTTAAGTTTTGGTAATTTGGAAACAATACATTAACTTATTAGCAATACTTTTTATGTTAATAGCTTTTTCTTAAAATTATATTTCGCAATATTTGTAACAGACTAGATTGAATGTATTATATTAAACTGAACAAATTTCAGATTGACAAGATGTTGCAGCGGCAAAATGAACTAACTCAACCGAATCTTCCATGGGAAACATTTCTTGTAATCGTCGTTGTCATACAGGTATACCATAGTTCAAATTTGTACAAAAATCATTTTCACAGGGAGCAGCTATGTAAGTACGTATGTAATTACGATACTAAAATATGAACGTTTGCTTTAGTATTGAAATGAAATACTCAAAAAAATGGTACACTGTTCCATTTCATTACTCGAGCAAAACTCATTATGGTTGAAAAAGATATATTAGCGCGATTGCAGATAATAATTTAATCCACTCTGACAAAATCATGTACGCTGATACGAACAGATACACTTATTTTAAATAAAGTAAAGGATATGAAACATCAAAATGAACTGCTCTACTTTGGTAATTTTATGTATAAAATTAAATAAGAGCTATTTCACACTTTCTCAGGTCTTCTCGCTCATATAATATCGTTATACATCCAAATATAGAATGATCATCTAAAAGAGTAAGGACTTTAAAGTAAAATATACTCTCAAATCTAAACGATCTATTAACATAACTATGAGATTAAGTACACATCTCATTCAATACAAACAAGTATCACGTCCACAGGAGATATCTGATAACTGCCTTTTTATTTAGGTCATGGGTCATTAACATATGCTGTTTAATGAACGAAACACGATGTGTATTGCTTTCTTTTAGGGTCAATCAAGCTATTTTAATTCACAACTATCCAACATAACAAAGACTGTGTAAAGGTCAAAACATGAATATTTGTATTAGATAACTGTTGCTGGTATTATCTCTTGACCAAAACTAAAAAACTTGATACTGAAAATAAAGCGAAAGATAAGAGCTTATATCAAGGTTTTGAGAATACATATATTTAAGGTTTTAAAAACACTTTGTTTTATTTGTTTAATAGATGCGTTTCGTTGTAAACAATAAATGTCTTATTCACAATGTGCGTGATGTGCAAGCAAGGTAATCAACAAAAAACTTCCAATATATATATACCACTCATGTATATAAGCTATAAATAATGGTTTGGTTATCAACTACACTACAAATCGATATATTCCATTGTTAATTGTATGTATGTACTGAAATACCAAATTCAATGATTTGCTAATCGAGCATGCATGTTGTGATTGATTGAAATCCGAGATAAAAGAGGTCGGAAAAAAGTTGCAAGGTATGAAATATACATCAGCAAAGGGTGTTAACGGGCAAGATCTGAATCGAGATGAGGGGCTCATATACTCTATATGCGTATAAGCATAGTACAATGTAGCAATATCTATTCATACGCTTACAGCGTAGCTTAATCGACGTACTCAAGCTATTTTACTCCTTTTTTTATAAACGCTTTACTAATCACTTGACTGAAAAAAGTGACAGAGTAAATATTGCAACCGTCATAGGTAAATACTTAAGAATTTGTTTTCACTCGTTTAACAAACCTTTATAGTCTTGTTTTTCTTGCTTTGTGCCGCATCTTTTAATCGCTGTACCACGAAATCACGAGAATAACTTTGTGTCCAAAAATTATGATGAAGAAGTAATTGTCTGGTACATGAAAAGCGACAACAAAAGATCGTAATTTGTTTACACATCATACAGAATTGATGAAACTCGTTTTAATGTGTTCGATTTAGCTCGCCATAGCCTTGTCAAGGTGAACAATCTCTAGAATCATTTTATAAATATTACAAAGAATGGTCTGTCGATAAACATTCTTTTCATAATCTTTGCCGAAATGGGGTTGACAATTTACAACTGTACAAAGTAAACATTTGATAATAATAAAAACACAAACCACAAAGCAGTAAATATAGGCCAGAGCACAACGTACACAAAGTTGCAGACATTTGTGCTTTGTCATTGTGCAATTTTATAATTATTCATGCCTGCAAGTTTTGAATCAGATGGACAACATCAAAGCGTATTGCTTTCGATAGTGTTTTAATTTATTTTCCCATTCTATTGTACATTTGCTACGATGTTCGAAGTGTAGTGAAGTCCAAGGTCGAAAAACTCAATCTAAGTAGTTGTCCTTCAATTTGTAAAACTTGTTGTGTCATCCCCTACAGAGTCAGGACAGCTAGACCATATTTTTGAGAAAATAACCTGCTATAGGTATCATAATTCAAACTTAAAGCCATACATAAAATCATTCAAAATCACCACATGCAATGCTAAACTTTAAGAAAGGTTTTGTGGATCGAGTTACAAAATTTGATTGAATGTGCATGTCGATACGTTTATTCAGTGAACGTGTCCCTCAATTTATCCAAAAGGTTTTGTTTAATTCCTCAATCAACTCTGGCCAAATGTTGGCAAAATAACAAGGATTTATCTTACTTTATCATCCCCTTCGGAGTCAGAACAGTTGGACCAATTGCCCAGTCCTGTCCTTATTGCCTATGTGGAAGCTATAAAAAGAATTTACCCGATACACACGTTGAGAAACTAGAGATAGATAGATTTTCCTATTGCCCTTTTATACAATAATTCCCCTTGTGTTTTCCTTTGTTGACCTGCCAAATGCCTATTCTCTACTGTTTACATGTAACATGGTACAAGTATAATCCGACATGGTTGGTTGGTCCGTCAGACATCTCTTTATGACATGGTGTAGTTTGTTACAGACCGACTTGGCACACAGATATTTATGTTTCCAAGTTATTTGTGACGTGATTCAACTTCACAATCTATGACTACAGATAGTATTGCACAATAATTACATATATGTAATAGAAATTTGAAATGTTATAATTGTTTTTAAGCAATATCATTAACAAATGGCGATATCTCTTACTGGAAACAAATATCTCTAATCGAATTGAAAATATCTTTAAATGTAATAGAGATTTGAAATATCTTTACTATTTTTTAAATATTTGATATGTTATCTCGTAGTGTATCAGTTATCTTTTTAATGTATAGTATAGCAGACAAGTGATATAAAGGCATACTGTCTAACTGGTAAGATAGCTTTTGTAACGATAGGGTTTAACTCTTGGACGCGCTCACTAGTTTAGCAACTTCGAGCGTGGTCAGTGGCTGGATGGGGTACGGCCTGCACATCACAGTAGTAACGTTTGCTAAGGTTAGATATCGACGTAAGTTTTTGTATAAAAGGATATTTATTTGAGGGTATAACCAAGGTAATAGCATTACTTATGTAAGAACACGACATCGATCACCTGTTATACATTTACTGTATGTTTTAATAGATCAAATAACACAGGTTTACGTCACACTCACAGGGGGCATATCGTTTAAAAGCGGTGTGTTGTTAAATCGATATTGGAGTATTTCGCGGTAAGGTGACAGATTGTACGTACGTACGCGAGCACTTTAATCCTGAAGATTGAATGATTAAACTAATTTCATTACCAATATCAATTATTCAATAACATGTCTTTACAGAAAACATATTCAATGACTTTGAAAAAGTTGCGTTTACTCGGCGTGTGAAATTACAATCACACAGACATATGAACCCGTTGTTAACACTGCCTGCCATGTTGATCTAATTCTAATAAGAAACGACAGCTGTACTGTGGGATACTCACCCATGAAAACTAGACAATGTGGATTAAAAGCCTTTCCTTATTAAACTAAACAGGGTGGAATAGAAGGGCATCAGATGTTGCCGTTGACAACTGACGTCAACGAAATCATTACATGGACGGACTTGCGCTGTATTCCGTCTTTGCGTATTGTAGAGTTATCTTCTCTTGTGAGCAGGTATTGATTGTTACGTCATTGGTTTGTGTGA
>JAUMHH010178051.1:0-15351 GCA_032359455.1 Chlamys rubida
GGATTGCAGTTGTACACAGGCTTCAGAGGCGTTGACAATAGGCTGCAACGTAACTGCGTTACGTTTAGCCTAAAAATGCAACCAATTGCAAATTCAGTTAATCATTTCTTCAAAAATCCCAAAAGTATTGACAGCCCGAGTTAAATAGAAATACTTGAGGACGAACTTTGTAAGCGTCCATCATAGTGAATATTGGCCAGGTTCAATGTGCTATAACGTACTATTCGGGTGATGTATACCTAAACTTCGTTAGTTCCGGAATCCTGTCCTAGATCAACCTAATACTACCAAGATAGTGTCTTTCTAGTCTTTATAAAACAATCTCCACATTGTACGTTTTGAATCGATAATAATGCTTGTAGCGTTTCCTTGATAAATTTGGTTATCATTCAAATATATGCAAATGGCAGTGAATTGGATTGGTCATGCTGCGACCGTTACTGTCACGGTAAGTACACAAGTCGTGGGTGTTTTCCTCCCGACTCCTGTCAGAACAAAACTGCTTGTAGCGCTCCATCACTAGATAAACACAGTATGACAGTTGCTCATTTCTGCGAATCTAAATCTGTCAGATATTCGGAATCGGTGAGCGGAACGTTTGAATGGTCCCTTTGTGCGTTGTCCGGCCAATATTGTCCACATCAATTGCCGGACTAGCCATGCTGTTGACCAATTCTCATCTTGCATATTTGTCAGTGGTATGGCCCAATAGCAATTAGTTTGGTCAGCTTAATGTTACATTTCTGAAATAAAGCATTTTCTTCACCATTTTAGAATATATAGATCTTGGCACCTTGTCTAGCACGTTGTTGTTTTTTAATTTAAGGCCAGTCATGTGCAGTTTGGTTGCGATATTCGTATTTCAGGAAAGTACATTTTAGTTCTGGATAATAATATTTGCGTAACTTTTTGTTGAAACCAACTTGTCAACCCACCACATCAAATCTTACAGAACGATATGCACACCCTAGTGTCATAGTTTTTGAGCTGCTGAAAATATCTTTTTGTGATTCCCTTCACTGTAATACGTTATATTATGTTATTTCGTATTCTGGAATAAAAATATTCAAATATGTGTGCTTAAAATTACACTAAGTTGACAAGACTGTGTAATATAATATCCAGTGGGATATATAAAGAATAATTGTGCTTGATTGGAGATTTTTTTCAAATATTGTCAGAAGTCCGCTTTTGACCTTAATGCAGTGGACTGTGGACTTTAGACCTAGGTAGATATAAGGAAAACGTCGGCGATCCTACTTAGAAGTGGTGGTATCGTATTGTTCTGTCCCACGCGTCTGTTGGTCTCTGATATAAAACTAACTCATCATGTCAATCATATTGAGCTCCGTTGAGCTGCCTATTTCAGTGTATACTTATATGATCATAGAGATGTATTAAGTTAGCATTATTGCATACTTATGTTGACATGAGATTTGTTTCACTGTCCGAAGTCAGTTATAACATTGTGACAGTGTGTGATTACCTGAATAACTCTCCCTTGGTATAGATAATATATTGTGTAACGGTGTAACGAACTGTCCTCATAAAGCTCTTATTCAGAAAACGTATATGATTTTCTAACAACTGACAAAAAGTATGCTGATGTATTGGAAAACGGTATTTCTTTAGAAAAGAAATGAGTTGTTTCTGTCACTTTCGAACTTTTACTCATTGTATTGTAAATACGACCCATTTTTTTCAAATCAGAACTGGAAGTGCATATCTTATTTTTGCAATTTGTCGATGAGAAATATCAAAATAGTAACTCAAAGTCGGATTGTTCCTTAGCTGTAAGTTCCGTCGGATATCATATCATTATTTTTTTTATTTGCTGAAAAATCTTTTTGTGAATAAGCCAAGGACTAACATTCAAACTTTTAATTCTTTGATGGTTTTTTTATCCAAACTTTAAACCCTACGCAATACATTATTTGTTTTATAACACATTATAGGCGTCTGTGACTAAATTGATTACACTGTTTTTGTCAATGGGGAACCAAAATGAGCCTAATTCCATTGTTGTTAAAACATAAACCTTTTTTTGAAGACATTTCTAAATATGTATTTCCTAAAACAAAGCCCTAAACATTTCTCATCAAATACCTGATAATAGGTAGGCTTTGTCCCTTGGCACCAGCGAAGCAATCGATAAAAGCTAATTGGTTGGTTTCAATTACTTATAACGTCAATACTATTTACCTGAAGTATCACTGCTGGTCAATAATGGTCAACATGTTATTATCACAGCTCAAACAATATTGAAAGAATGTTTGCAACTGAACCTTATCTGAGAACAGTGTAAATACACTGACCAGCAAATGACCACTGCTATGATCGAAGTAATAAGCTTCTTATCTCCCGAACATGGTTTAACTAAACAATATATACCACAGCCAACAAATAGCTGTAAACTAATCCTACATGTAATGATGAACGCTCATAATTATTGTTTAGCGTAGAAAAACATTTGTGTACAGCAAATTGATTTCCACCTTGCAATAAGCTTGTTGTCGAGTCGGATTAAATGGGAAGAAATAATTAAGTATGGACAAACAAGTTTTTGCCATTTAATTATCAACTACAGTTTGACTTAATCTATTACATCTGTGGTCAGATTCTAGCACAAACCAGACCGAAGGCATAGATAAAAATAGTCCTAGTAGACAGGAAACACGAAATACAAAACTTTATTTACTACACTCATGTGAGTATTCCTTTTTAGTATTTCATTGTAATAGCAAAGATATCCGTGAGCTTGTTAAAATAAGCAAGTCCTAGAAAGGTATCCAAAGGTACTGTGAGAATAACAATACCCAACTTTTCGAAAGAAAAAAGCATTCAAAAGATATGTGGAGATATTCCACATTCGTCTCTCAGCAACGCAGTGATTGCAGAAACACGTGATCATTGGTACGGAGATCCCTGTGACAATTGCCCCCTGAACTAGACAATGTACCATTGTAACTGATACGCTAAGAACTAAACACACTTAACAGAAAAGGTTGAGCAAACGTTTTTTAAAAGCCGGTCGTATACTAAATACAGTGCAGATTGACATCTTGAAGATTTTATCGTGATGGACACAAAACATGTTAAAAAGCATAACATTTCCCAGACAAGGTCAAGTAATAGTTGTAAGAAAATGTAACTAACGCATAGACGTACATGATTTTACTATTGTTGTTGATCTTCGGAAAACAAAGAACTGCTTATATCTGTTTGTTGTGTTAAATCCATATTTTACATAACTCATTTCCCAAACAAACGGTCTCCGTTCGTTTTGCTTACATTCCGCCACATCGTCGTGGTTGTCGACATGTACAAAGATTCGAGTTAGACGTTTACATGGAAAATCACTTAGTGCTTAAATATGTACCTGTCTGTCCAATCTCCGATCAAGACGTACTCATACCGTCCATCGTCTCTGGCCTGGTACTGGTAGATATCGTACTTCCCCAGACCGTCTCCCTTCTCGTTGAAACGGACAGTGTCACCACTGATGCCTGTTGGTAATGGTGTGTTAATGAATTAAATCAGATCACTAATGACAATTCTTATTACGACTAATAATTACTACATTTGCGCTGATACTTTGTAATACACTGCAAAACACCTGAAGATAAACAGTGAATATTGATATGCAATCTCAAACAATAAATACGTCATCGTTAACATTGAATATAAAATGGTTGTTATCAAATATAAACTTCCCAACTATGAGCATGAACATTTGAATAAAGAGCATTATTAAATATTTTTGATGTCCTGGCAAATACATGCAATAACTTTGCAACTGTATCAAACAATGATCTTGAACTTTTACGATGTACTGACACAACCCTGGTGATGTTGGCACTGTAATTCATAACGAATAATACTAAGTTATAACACACTTAAATAGAAAAATCAAACACATATAGTTACTGGCTATCATCGTGTTAGCATTTGATACAACTTTGAAAAGCACTGAAGGAAACGTCGTATGTTCAATACATTTTAAATTTGGCGCAAATGTCGGATTGAGGTCGACTTTGGTTACTGGTTGTAACATGCGAAAGTCATTGAATAATGATACAATGTAACTGGTTTGACGGAACATTTCACCTAACATGGCTGTTGTCCGTAACAAACTCCCCCATTGCGGATGTTAAGGGTCTTTGTACCACTACCATAAACCGTGACAACGCATTTGAAACTTTTTTACTCGGCATGGTAAACACTTTGATAAATCTTTTCTAAAACGAAAACCATACCTTGCGGGAATTTATGAAACAAAAACAATTTTATGAAACAAAAACAAGAAAGATCAACAAAAGTGTACTTGAGTGTTAACATTCAGCGGGGCTTGACCCGAATTCGAACCCTGGACCTTCAGATTGTTATACTGTCGCGCTAATCGAATGAGTTGTTTAGTCAACGGAAGTGTCCTTGCCAAATTGTGCTACAATTACATATAAAACAAAATTAAGGGGAGACTACTGTTTTTATAGGAAAAATCAGAATGCGAGGAACAGGAATCCTTGAATAGAATTCTGATTCTAAGCTGAGGAACTTTCCTTACTGCGGGGCCTGTGTGCTGGTGTATTAAATTAGTGCATTTGCTTTAGTATCGGTGTTTAGTGTACCGGTTAGAAACAGTGTCACTTCTGTTATACACTCACGCGTCAGTATGACAAGTTCCCGCGAATAACGATTTAGCATTATGATGCGTTAGCGGATTAAAATCACCAGTAGTTATCAATAAAGTACATATGACAAATGCTCTATCGCTATAAATGGCTAATGATGGACGCCAGTCGAGTTTCCGTAAACACAATAATCAAAGCGGGTCATTACCAGTCACGACAATAGCAAACCGCGCGGCTAAATCACGTGGACAGGTACCATGTCACATTTCTGATTAGACTACAGGAAGCAGGTGTAGCCACAATAGCCTTGATCTACCGTCAACAAATTCAGATCGATCAACAATTTCTATTTGTGGTTTATGTTTCACATGCCATTTATTAACAAAGATTTAAAAATTCCTATCCAATCTCTTTTCTTTAATGGTTTCCCCTTTTGTATCTTAGGGCGTCATGGTTTTTTTTCTTTTCAAAGTCATCATTGAATTCAAAAATGTAGAATGTTACTGTAAAGTAAGAGCCAGTGTTAGGATCGATATATGTTTCTATTGTAACGTATCACAATGTTAACGGCACAGTTGTTATACGTGTACATCTGCGAAATGGTAACGTGTAAACCTTCCTTTAGTATTGTTCTCGTCAAAAAGAAAAAACTATAGCAAGTTTTCCGGGTTAAATTGAGATCAAAGACGAGTAAAACTTATTAAAAAACAATTCATTTTGCAACATACACATATCTTTAAAAGGAAATGCTATTATAGTTGTCTTGAATAGAATAAGCCGATATGCGCAACGGCTTGCTAAATAATTTGATTATTCTTTCAAACAATTTTTTAAAGAACAAATATTTACTGTTGTTAACCGAATTCTATATTTGCAAAGAAATTAACGGTAGCACATGCAAACTTTGTGAAGGACAAATTCTGACATATTTAATATGTACAGTGGAACTGCAAAACACGATAGAGAGTAAGTATATGACCGCAATACATGTTCTAGCACGTTCTATCAATGTTAAGTAAAATCAGCAAAATAAGGTACACATGAATGACCAATTACGTACTTTTACACATCTTTGGACACGAGCTCGGTTATAATTTTAACTACATGTAATAATCACGTGACCACTTGCATACACATAAAATGTCAGCTCTTTTTTTACAGCGATCCTTTATCGTCTGGATGAACTAAAGATCACCACAATCAAAGTGGAAATGTATTCGTTGTATAACGTTGTCCTTTTAATACCTTATATACACTTAACGACCCTTTAGGAATCACGGGGTAAGTTCCTGATATTCTCACTATAACATATGTCAATGGTAATGTTTCATGTCTTGGTGAAGTATTTTGAAGTTTGAACATAATAATATATGAGTGATACACAACGACAATTACTTAAGAGATCAGGAACAACATTATGAACCCAAACTTAATGCGAACCAGCGTTCTCTGCACAACAACAGACATCCGCTATGATGTACTGAGTCATTGCTTCATAAAAATCGAACGTAACAATATGTACTGAATATTAAAACCATCTGAGAACTTTTACTGGGCCAGCTGTATTTTTTTGTGGTACGTGATAATATTTTTGTTTTTATTTTGTATGTGTTCTACTTAGTTTTAGTGTATCAGCTCCATGATAGAGCTCTGTCAATATGTGAGGAAGCAACATTGTCTGTTGTTCTATTTCGCACATACCTAAACTATTCTAGAGATAAAAAGGAAATACCATGCTGATATTTATAACATTTTCTATGTTATGTGCCTTTCGTATGCCTGCTATCTTTGGAGTTGTTGTTTGTATACGGTTATAAGTTTATGCACCAGCTTAGCTTAGAAGTGACACCTAACGACGAGATTATAACAGTCTAGGCCAACGAACCAGAGAAGAACACGTTCCTTGATCAACTAAAAGAGAAAGAGCAACTTCTTCGATCAACAAACCACAGAAAAGCATGTTCATTGATCACATAACCAGAACAAAACACGTTCCATAGTGGCCCCGCATTTCAAGACAACTAACCAAGGCAGAACACATTCTATTTGCTACCAGAAAAGAACAATTATAGCCAGAAACAAACCAGGGAAGTAAACAATTACTTGTCAGCTTATCAGGGCAAGACCCATCCCTGTGACAATACTCAAGAAAGGATGAATGCTAAGGACAACTGTGAAAAGGATACCACGATCCCATGGTAGAAAAAAAAAACAAAGAAAGGGAAAATGTGTTCCTAAGCCAACTAACTATATGTCAGAACACATTTGTCCGTCAACTAAAAAGGAGAAAACGCATTCCAATGCCAACTAACTAAGAAGTCGTAGACGAATGGTATGACGTCGACATCGGTGAGTTAACTAAGGCAGGATGCATCCCTATGTCATCTACCTTGTTACCAGGAAAGAACGCATTCCTAGGCCAACTTATCGGGTTAAGAATAAACAAGAATAGCATAACTCACCTGCGAAAGTGACATTTCTGATGTAGGCGAGGATTTCCTTGCCCGACAGGTTACAGTGTCTGTACTGTCCCTTACATTTGTCTGCCAGTAGTTCGTGTAGAGCGTGAGCTAGAGCGTACACAGAGTCTATAACAAACTGTACCAGTCCCTCCTGTTCGTACCCAACAGAGAGGCTCCTTAGGTTCTCCTTACCTACAAACATATAAACGACCTGGTATTACCTACATCAGTAACTATGTCACGTTACCTTTGCATACAACGCTTACTACCTTCAGTTCATTGTATATGTAAAATCTGCGCCAGGTTATCCTGAAGTATTACGTTTATCAGTAACCGCACGATGTTACCATTGTCTGTTAACAAGCAGGTGACCTAGTATTCATCCTCGATATCCAGGGGTTACGGTCACTTTCGCTCTCTGCACCCCTGGAATATGTCATAGCAAAATTGAAGGCACGAAGATAGCTGTTTGATTGGTCTCAGGTAAAAAAAAAAGGACCAATCGCTAGGCTGATACCTGTCCTTTGACGATTACAAAGGAGAGACGCCCGACTTCAAAGTCTTACCGTTACGTGACCGCGATATTCTTTTGATGTACATCAAAGAATCGAACTAGTCTTCTTGTCTCATCAACAAGGTGGCGCAAACCGAGCCTTCCATTTTGCTATGACATATTCCAGGGGTGCAGAGCGCGAAAGTGAGCGTAACCCCTGGATATCGAGGATGCCTAGTATTTCGTTTGCCAAATAACTTGAATGGTATATATTGCCTACAAATATACACATGAGCTAAAAGTGTGCGAATCAGTCATAGTGAATTATTAATTTTGTATGCAAGCCCCAGTATGTAATATAATACAGTATGTATGTAATACCCAGTAGTAAGCTCGTCAATTAACGTTTTTGATTTGCCTTGCCTACAGACATGGATAACACAATACTACTTACACGTGCATCAGGTATTGTCATACACTCGTGAAACCGGAAGTGAACGTTATGATGACATGGGAATTATACAACGGAAACAAACGTCAAGTAATGCCTTAATATAACCATGCATTTGATGTAGAAAAAATCATATTCATCCGAAACAGTCATGGTTTTCAAACAAGACATCCGATGTAGAATTTGGTGTGAAATACAATATTTGCAGAATGTATCTGATACTGTTTATAACAAAATAGACGGTAATACTGCGAAATAGTGATTAGATAAAAATCAGTATTTCTCACTCGATTGAGACAGGAAATTTAAATATTTAGGGTTCAATTTGTTAACGCCTCGACATTAAAATCATACCAATTAGATCCCCTAACGGCAAGGCAAATCCTAGTATGACCATCGGCTGTATTTTATCGCAACATGTGACACCTATTTTCAATCTGTTAAGGAGTGAATAGTACTGGTCAGTATATACAAGGTTTTATGATATTTCAAGTCAGAATATATAAATGTAGCTCATACAAATGAATTATAATATTTGAAAATGCTCTTGTAAATTTATTATTTTTCAATCGTATTAACCATACCAGAGCACCGTTTCCTCGTCTTTGCTTTTCGAGTGATGCTACAGTTGAAAATTGTCTCCCAGTATTCTTCAAACCACGGGTTTTTGGTGTTGTGTTCGGGAGAGAGATTCAGAAAATAGTCGTCGAACTCTGGTAAGAACAAAAAATATATAGAAGAAAATTAATAATAACGTGATTATCATCCTAAACGTATGAAATCATAGTAGCGTGAAGCGACTTACCAGGAGAGTTTATTGTATACTGTTCTATCGTAAAAAATCAATTTTACTCAATTATTGGTGTGCATTGTTCAGTTGTGTATTTTCAATTTGATAAGGATAGGGACTGGTATGATAATGCAAGCTATTTACAAATACACTCTTAATTTGAGTTAAACATTCTGAATTTTGTATGATAAATGTTAATGAAACAATATTGACTAAATAGCCTTCTGAAACAACATCGTCTTTAAAGCGCTAAATTCGAAACCGTAGTTAACATAATGTCCCAATAACGATGTATTAAGCGTCGAATTGACAAAATAACATGGTTTTATAATAAAAACACGAGTTTTTCTTTTATAATTTATGTTATATTAACATATATAACCATCTGATTATTGAGCAATCAGTACGAACCAAGCTATGTTTATATAAAAAAGAAGACCGATACTGATGCTGTTCTTACTAAAGTCAAGCAAGACTATGTTTTTGGCATTTATGAAACAAAAATATGCCGAGTAGCCCATCAATTACATTTAAAGGGAATCATAAAATCATTTTTAATAAATGCATAATAATTAGGGAACTTCATGTATAGAAACTCTTTCTAGCAGAATTTAATTGTGATAATAAATTCTACATGTTTACCTT
The DNA here is from genome assembly GCA_032359455.1 of Chlamys rubida. NCBI lineage: Eukaryota > Metazoa > Mollusca > Bivalvia > Pectinida > Pectinidae > Chlamys > Chlamys rubida. The sequence continues at coordinate 9,473 of JAUMHH010178051.1, forward strand.
CTATAACGTGTCGCTTAGGAAGAATGGTAACGGCATCCACAGCCGCTACTTCCTGTCCAAAAACCGGATGTACCTTGGCGCCCCAGCTATCGCTAGCTAGGAACCACAGAGTATCGGATCGGTTTGAGCGCATTAACGCCTGGAGGAGGCGCTTCGAATTGTCTTCGTTGACGAACATTACTACGGCTTTTGCTCGGTCATTTCCAATTAACTTCATCACTGTGTTGTCGAAATCGTCGTCTGTAGAGTCACGAGAAATAGACAGTCGCTGGGCAATACAGATATCTACAAAGACAGAAAATCACATTGAATAAGTAAATTGTCTTCGACGAAGGAATCTCTGGTTTCAAGGAATACCCTGAAGTCTCATTATCTGACGAAACTGCCGTCTATGGAGAAATATGTGAGAGACAACCACTTCAGGCTCAAAATGTTAGGAAAAATAAACTGTTTTCAAAATGTTGTCCGTCTATTTATGACTCGTGAGTGACCAACGCTGGGGGTGTTACAAAATGAGACCATCTTATTGCTTCAGATCAATTGCAGTTATCCTTGCTTTTCCTGAATGTCTTAAGTAACATCATCATACACGGCTACATGTACCGTATAGACACAGAGTTCGTTCTATTTTATCTAGCTCTTGAACTGTTTAAAGCTGTTGAACATCACCAACAAACTAAGCATAACGAATATAATATTAGACATTAAGTCAAGAGTCGAACAAGCTAGACGAAGGCTATTCCAGGGCATATAGCAGTGTGATCTAAAGTGTTCACTAGGGCTAACAGAGGCCAATATGTAGTTTTGGCAAACCGAAACGTCTTGAAATAGTTGGGTAATATCAATTGAAAGGAAGTTGATTTAGAATAGTATCCCATGGTATAAAGAAATATATAAAATTAGTTTGATTTTCAGCAATTATCAAACTTCTATTAAGCACAATTGTTGGACAGGATGTGATAGCACAGAAGGTCCTAATGTGGGAGTACCCAGAGAGAACCAAGCTGTAGAGCAGGTGACCCGATACCTTTTCTATTTCAATCGGGGAATCGAACCCCGGCCATACATGAAACAAATGCACTAGTAAGATCGGTCAGATCATAAATCAGTGACATAGGGGGCACAAAGGGGCACAAATAAATAAAATAGGAAAGGCTTCCAAGGCGAACAGATGTGATATAGAGAGGCTATTTCAAGGCGTGAAATAGGACATAAGACATGTTAGTCAGCAGTCAGGGCATTTGCAAATAACTCAGGAAATTGGAAAGCTCTTTTCAAGGCGTAAAGAAACGAAATAGAAAGTGTATGTACAGTCGTACAAAAATGGAGCGAAGTAGCGAAATAGCAAACCTCTACCAGGGCATCAAGTAGTTATACAAAAATGGTCTCCACGAGATTCAAAATGCAAAATATACCGGCCATGTCAGAAGGTTTAAAATAAGTAAAAAGTTCAATTAGAATATAATGACGCAAAATTAGGGAGGGTATTTCCGGGAGTAAAAATAAATTAAGAAATGCGCTGTTGGCGCATGACAAGGTAAAACGGGAACGCTATATGAAGTCGTAAAGAGAAGTGACATGGGATATCTGTTAAGACGTACAGTGAACAAATGAAGGTCCTGTTAAGGCGTGTCGGCGTAAAATGGGAAGGTGATGATGTCAGAGCATTAAGACACGACACGTCACATTAATGTAAGTACATACACAATGCGAGAAATGAAGGCTAATCTCCGTCTGAGTGAGTGTCGACCTAAAGCGACATTGCATTATGTCAAATAACATAACTAAATCAGTGATGTTGGTCATGCCATTGATAGTATTTCTATATAAAACATTGCAAGTAATCTGAAATATAATATTCACATGATAACGTTTCAAACTCCGTACGATAAAAGGATGTTTATTCACTATTCTTTATTATCTAATTTCGTGTTTATTTTGCTGTGATGTATAAAATACGGTTACAACCAGAAGAAGCCTGAAAACATGTGTTCGTCGCAGGTATTCAAGTGAAAACATATATAAAACCAATCTGAAACGTTAGTTCTTGAAGAGAACCTTTTCGAAATTGGTTTCTTGAATCAACGGGTGAGTAAAACAGGGATATGTCTTACTCGATGATGAATTTGATACACTCAAAAACGTTTTGATTCGACGTTTAGCCATACGATTTAACGTCTATATGCTAACCATGCTTGTTTGTAGACGACAACGTTCTTTTCCCCGTGGTAAATTATTTCAATACAGCTTACATAATTATGCAAGTACGTAACAATCTGGTCTACGGCAGACAGACGGAAGTTACCAAGTAACGTCCCATCATTTCCATAATCAGATTCGTCCAGTCTGCAATATCTTAATGATAGACGTGAAATTGACAGCTGGAAGGAGTAATTGCCCATTTTCCTCATTCGTCTATGATTAAACAAATAAGCAGGGCATTTGACATTTCAGAAGATCGTAGCTTCATTATAGCGTTGGTGGTATTTTCTAAGATTGCCCCGTGTTCTGTAAGTTTCTACTCGTTAAATGCGTATAATGGACACCGTTGGACAGCACTGCTCAAGTATATTTGTCCTATTCTTATCGATTTTCTCAAATTGCATGTTCCATGTGTTTTATTATCAAATGTAAAGAGGTTTGGTGATATATTGAAAGATACATATTAAGGACTTGTTCAGAGAAACGTTGACTTAGAGGTATTTTGTCGGGTAAGTAAGGTGCCAAATGCATAAGGACCCAGAATGACCCCGACGTGTCATGAAATCGATCATCAATGACGTCACGAAGATACTGTCACCTAAAATGTGCTCAATGTAATTTCAGACGTCCCTGATCCATAGCAGAGTGGCCCAAATTTTGAAGAAAATACACAAAATTTCTTTGTTTTTTGGTTTTGTCTGATATGAATAAGAACGGAAATTATAATACAGTATTTTGAGATTGCGTTGGTATATCATTATTACACTGTCGCAAATATCCGTTTTACTGGCTCCACACCGCGTCGCCAGTCAAACGCAATTTGCGACCGTTCAATCACGATATACCGCTAAATATATCAAAATAAAGATAAAGATTTCACCTAAATATACCAGGAGGAAGTTCGTATGCATTGACAAAACACCACTTATATCGCTGTGTGTATGTAAACTAATATGTGTTGTCATGTTAATGGTTGTTTATACACAAGACATGAGTAAATTAACACATCATAAGGGGCGTAAATGAAATGAGAGTCAAAAGTCTATAAACAAAGTCAATATCGTGTATGACCAGCATTTGCGTTGACATGCCTCTTACTGGCGCCATATTGGCGATACAAGTAAACAGGTTTAAGATGTGTCATTCAATATTTGGGTAAAGGCTGGACCCAACTGCGCCAACATCATTAGCCAAGTTCTCCCAGACATGTGACATAGATCAGGTGAAACAGCCGGTCCGGGCATCAAGGCCACGCTTTGGCAGTCACTATTCATGACACGTGAGGTCGGACATTGTCTCGATGAAGCGTGATGTGACGTCGCTGGAAATCAAAAAGTGAGACAGTATGACATCACACCAATAGACGCCATTGTCAGAAAAGTCCCTCACGGAACCGTTGGTGTACATGTAGGTGCATATGGCTGACGCGACAACACAAGTTAGCACTCTGCGCATGGCATATCCCTAGTGTTCTCAAACTTTATATAATGTCGTCAATGAGATTAAATGGTGCTCCGCTAAAACAAAACGCCAAGCGAAGTTATTTGCTGCCATTCCAGTCTAAAGCAAAACCACCGAAGACCCTTGTGTTCAGAAAGACACGCAACAATGTTAAGGATGTTCGAAATTAACGTTCTTCCGAGTGGTTGCAGTCAACACAATTATTCTATTTTCCAAACACCAAGTACATAATACTTCATCATATTTAATTAAAGTACCTTTCGAACTGCTTTTCATCTTAGTGTTATTTCACAAAGAAACATCTGACATCACTTTTTAAGCAGAAATAATATAGACCCATCACATTTATGAGGAACCCATTCTTGCTTCATTATCTTAGGATCCTGTTTTTTAAGGTCTGACACTAGTTTCCCGCTATACCGTGAGACTATTGTGCACTTTTCAGCACACTTTTCAGCAAAATGCTGTTGAAAGCTCTAGACCTTATGGGACTGATTGTATCGTTAAAAACAAAATAAAAGTGACAAACAGTATACGTTTACATTGACGTTCACGAATGCACACGTATCCCGTTGACAACAATGTCTGTTGGCATTAACGTTTTTGTTGTATATATGAGTTGGTCATGACATTTCAGAAAGGTCTTACTGGTCCGTGGACACAATTAATCTGACGGAGGTGCATGACGCATAGGTTACATGTATAGGCCGATACATCGATTATATAACCCACCGGACTAATCCCTGGTCCGCAGTCTATACAGTTTACATATATATACAATGTATGTAGACAGCTCGATCGATGGGCTAATTGTGTACACCTTACCAAATGCAATTCATTTATGTCTACTTATCTGCACATTTGTATAATGCAAATGCATAATTGAAGTGACGCTGGGGTGTAGTGATGCGCTTAGCAAGTGTGGGTTTTGTATATAGAACCAAAGTGTGAAGGGATTCTGTAATTTGATGAACTTTATCTAAAATAAGATAAGAACGTGGTAAGCTGGTAAGGTTTTAATGCAAATGTTGAAAACCTCCATGAGAAGCTGTTAATACGAATGGTCATTACAGTGTATAATATACATTTCGGTAATGATATATGGTATTTATAGAAGATTTGTATGAGCAAGTTCTGAACAATGAGAGATAGACTGTAATGCTATTCTATCACGAACATTAATTTGCATAAATATTTAAAAAAAAAAAAAAAAAAAAAAAAAATCAGATTTGTGTCGACACCTACCCCCTCTATGAATCGATCAGCAAAGGACACACAAAAGCTTACAGTCCACCTCTCTGTCGCCGCGTTGATAACCTGCATCGTCATCTATTTCCCGTATATTAACTGCTCAAGTCCTTTTATTCGTAGAAAGTCAACAATGAAAACTACCCATGTTCTCATTAATTCATTATTATTGTTACATAATGTACGAATATTTCAGGTTTTATTGCAAAATATCCAATTAACATAAAAGACGACAAGTAAGTATAATTATACAGAATCCAATATAGCATATACACTCGAACATTGAACGTAACACAGAGATCCGCAAATAAACATGTTTTTGGTGATGCTAGAAACCATAGGTGAGAATTGTATAGCAATGTACATTAGTACCTGTGTATTGTGTGTGCTGCTGTGTCCTGTAATGACCCTCTGTGGACAATCACTGCAAACGTGTTTATTTCAAACAAAGTACCTCCTTTGATCGACGTCTGATATCGCTAACATTTATTTACACGACCCATAAACACTATGTATTTGTGTTCAGTAATTATTCGGAGTGTAAATTACTTATAATTATATATTTCGTTCATAAGTGTTGCTTTGATCAGCAGAACTGTCAGCTATATTACAGTGTGTAGCAGGGATTTCACAGTAGGCCTACAGCTGTAAATCATTAAATAGGATGACGTTAAATCACTCAGCTCGCCGACAGTAAGGGTTTCCTGGTAGGGTCGCGTACAATAAGGGTATTCATGGTAGGATCACCGACAGTAAGGGTATCCTGGTAGGACCACCGACAGTAAGGGTGTCCTGGTAGGATCACCGACAGTTAGGGTTTCCTGGTAGGATCACCGACAGTTAGGGTTTCCTGGTAGGATCACCGACAGTAAGGGTGTCCTGGTAGGGTCGCCGACAGTAAGGGTGTCCTGGTAGGGTCGCCGACAGTAAGGGTGTCCTGGTAGGGTCGCCGACAGTAAGGGTGTCCT
>JAUMHH010178062.1:0-15350 GCA_032359455.1 Chlamys rubida
ACCAATCAAATCTCCTTATTCAGTAAAAGGTTCTACTGACCACACAATAACTTACAACTGGTCACCAATCAAATCTCCTTATTCAGTAAAAGGTTCTACTGACCACACAATAACTTACAACTGGTCACCAATCAAATCTCCTTATTCAGTAAAAGGTTCTACTGACCACACAATAACTTACAACTGGTCACCAATCAAATCTCCTTATTCAGTAAAAGGTTCTACTGACCACACAATAACTTACAACTGGTCACCAATCAAATCTCCTTATTCAGTAAAAGGTTCTACTGACCACACAATAACTTACAACTGGTCACCAATCAAATCTCTTTATTCAATGAAGCTGAGTTCTAACTTTACTTATTGAAAACACCAATTAAGTCCCGACACGTTTAATGACTCCAAGGAAACACAGAGGACCCTCTGAAGAGTTTAATCATTACATTAATAGAATGTAAAATCTTCACAGAGATCTAACAGCACCGTAAACATGATGTGATATATCTTTTTTATCGTTTTCTACTGTGTGGTTTCCTGCACTTCCTGCAGTTGAGTCTGTTTGATTGGACGATGATGGAGGCTACTGTCTCTGAGTACATTAGGTGTCTGGAGCCTCCCCCCAGTGGGACATCGTCTATTGTACCAAGACTTTACAGACACCCAGCCAAGCTAATTGAGAAGTTACTGCTGAATATGTATAAAATATTGTGATTGTATCTTTTAAAATCGCTATGATCTTTATGTGCACTTTGTACTTTTCAAAAGGTTCAGTTCACATTCAAAAGAAATTCAACTCATTGACAGTTATAAAGGACTGCTGCAACAGTTGTTTTAATAAGTTATCAATTTGTCGTAGGAAATTTGAAATTTGAGAGAAAAAAAATATAAAATTCCCCCGGTAAACAATTTGAATCCAAAAATTATAAAATGTTTGAATTTGTTTCCAGAAAACTTTTGGATATACAGTGTTATTGGTCTTGTATACATTTTCATGGGAATTATATTTTTTAAACAAAAATAAAAGATAAAACACTTTCCAACAACCTGCATTGCAGAAATGTTTGCGTAAATATTTATATATCAAAGAAAATATTTGTATAATAAACAGAGAAGTAGGGATGACTGATATATTTCCCATTTGGGAAAGGGCTTTACATAAGTTGGACAACTTGTGCCCAATCCCTTTTGTATATTAGATGCAAATAAAAATATGTTTAAATCAAAAATATATCCGCAATGAATATTAGTGATAACGGCTTTGTAACAACTCGATCTTAAGGCTTAAGGCCAGAAACTATTGAAACCACATCAAAAGAACGGAGACGTAACCATCGACCCTTGTTTTAATATGCTGACAATCTGTGCACCACGACTTTCGCGAAATATTCTTACAAAACAAATGCTGTCATTGACGGCTAATGATTCTGGGAAGGTTTCTCACTTCCCGATGATAGGTTATTGACATAAACAGAAAAGAAGTGAAGAATAATATTAGCTTTGTAAGCAAAGTCATGCTGCTTGACATCATCTATATAGCATTAGTCCTAAATTGTCTGCTAAGTAGCCCAGACACCCACATCAAACCTACTTCTGCGTGAGCACATAAACACGATGCTGGAATGAATGTGAGGCCATCATACACCAAGCTCAGAGCATTGACCGTATTGTCATTTAGGTAATGAGTATCGAAATTCTCCTTTGACATAACGACCCCCGAAGACTGTACGTGAGAAACTGTAACACCAGAGTGACATCTCCTTGAACAGATAGCCACCAGAAGACCGGGGAACCGTTACCAAGCCAATGTTTATATCGGCATCCCGACATATATCATAACAAATCTGAGGGTCCACTTACACCCCACTGATTACTGAGGGGAGGCTATGCGGTTGCATCCCCATAAAGGTTTAACCCATTCACCCCTATAGTCCCAGTTGAACCTTACCAAATCAAAGACTGGGCAAGTCCAGTTTAGATATGTAGGGGTGAATGAGTTGAGTAATGTGTGATGTTAAGTATGATGTACAGAATAGCTAGTAAAGTTCAGACTACCTTCTGAGTAACATTTAACAGACATCAGGACACTGAGTATATATGGAGGCAAATACCAATGTCATTCACACAGAGGATAAGTTACATTGTGGCACATTTCTTCCAATTTTACTCATCCGTTCACATCCTTCAGTCTTTTGAGAATTGCTGACGTGAATCTCATGGCTGAGGAACTGTATTCATAGACGTGAGAAACAAATTATCTCAATACAAATCTTTCCAGAACATCTTGAAAGTGTTTCATTATAGGTTTACTTGTTTATAGTTTCAACTTAACCCTGAAGACACAATTCAACTCTTCCAAATCAAAGGTTGGAATAGTTCATCATGACATTTTAGGGGTCAATGAGCTGTTGCTGACTGCTATGTTCTGTTTCCTCGTGATAGCAGACATAGTACTAACAGTTTGTTCAAGCTTGGTTTGGTTTATTTGGTTTAGCGCTCTATTAACAGCGAAGGTCATTTATAAGAGATCTCTATAAATATTGGTGTTGTCATTTTCTATGGCTTGAAAAAACAGTCTGCTTGGAACTGAATCCCACTGTTTGACCAGCCATCCTTAGACATTGTGCCTTGTCCAGAGTGTGTGTCCAGACAGTGGCTGTTGCATGCCACCATAGTAAATATTGGGTACAGTCACTGACAAGGTTAAATTGCTGCTCTGTCTCCTCTTGGCTTTGTAAGGGTAGATATATATACCTACACAGAAATAGGCTCTAACAAAAGTTTTATCAATCACTTTATGTAATAGACAGAGTGACACCATGACTGTTTTCTGTATATTTCGTACAATCAAACTTTCGCCTTTCGTGATAAAAATCCTATATCTGCCCCGTATTAATTTCGCCATTCACATTTTATTTCTATCTTACTTTGTTGTTTACTGAAAAAGGTCATGATAAATTTGCCCTTATTATGGATAGTGATAAATAATATGCAGCAGAGATTTTCCGGTATAGAGATACAGCGTAACTGACCATTGCACCTTGTGTTGTCGGGTCTCTCCCCAACAACGAATTTTTGCAAATGGTTAAGGGGACATTCCAACTGAATTTTGGGTAATAATTCACCAGATCAAAATATGAATTCAACATTAAGGCAATTTTTTTAGCTACAAAGAAGTTCTGAGCTTTCCATAAATACCATCAACTGTGAAAGAAAATTCTAAAGATAGGTACCAAAATATAAAATATTTTACGACTTTAAGATAAGATGCTAAAATACTGCTTCAAAATAATACTTCTTCAAAATATCACACAGCATGTGTGCAATATATATTTTTTTATATATTACAAGAAGAAATGTCTCAATATTTCTTAAAATACTGATAACAAGCAGGAACCCATCCTAACAGAAAATTTGATGATATCTGTCTATTTTCATTTCTTAGTTTTCAATGCATCTTATTCTAGCAGAGTCGTACCGTATTTCACCCTCCTTACTTCAAAAAATAGCTTTGATGGCACGGGGGAATGTTTGAAACTGTCAAAACATTTATTTTCGATTGCGCTAAATGATTGATATCATTTGTCTTTGTATTGACGTTACTTGTAGATTGGTATAAAACCTGTCAGATCTGTATAAGACTGCAGTCCTTTGATCGGCTGAATTCTATGACAGGTCTTCCTGTACAATATCCGATCGTCACCCAGTCACCAGCTGTATCAAACGTCAATGAATGCCTCAACCCTTTCACCACTGTAGACCATAATGGACTCATCCAGATCAATGCATGGTAGAGTTTACTAAAGTCACATAGAGATGAAAGGGTTAAAATAGCCATAATAATAACAAGACCAAGCTGTATCACCCAAACAAATACCACCAACACATACCAGTCCTATGTAGTTGACATTTTTGACCCCAAGTGTCTTGCGTCTGGTACCTAATTAGTAAAACAGCTATTACGCTGATCAGCATTTGATGATGACCATCGCTGACAGTTGTCTCCCCTGGATGACTGATGCCAAGCGATTGGGCAACGATGATGCAGATTGCTGTATAAATATAGAGCAGATCTAAGTGACGAGGCATCGGAGGTCATTGATCACCTTGACAATTTCCCTGGACAAACGTCAGGATCAGAGGTCCTTAGAAGCAGTCCCAGATGTGGTATCTGTATAATGATACATGGCTGTCAGGGAGCCGCTCCCGGGGGCGCATCAAACAATGACAGTTCAAAACCCTGGCAGGGTCAAGGTTACACGCTTTCAAAACGGGAAATGTTCTCCGACCTTTTTGAACGTCAACTAAATGGAACGATTGTTTGTGACACATAACACTGACAGACAATCGCATAATGGCAAAAGAAAAAACACTGCAAAAACAATGGAGTGGTACACAGTTTGCTTAATTTAAATTTCTGACATCATAGAATAACAAGCCCTGGATGTGACATCTGTGTTATGATTAACAATATGGGGAGAGCGTATTTGTCTGAGCGAGGATAATGTATCACTTACTGAATTCCCTAATGCCTAACACCAGCCACCATCAATAAACAACATGAAACACAGAAACAGCTAATAAATTAAACTAGAGCCACTGCACCCCGAACATGTTAACAAACTGGCTATATCTGAACAAGTTATCAACTTCAACACTGGTAACACATCACCACTGCTTCCTTATCATGCTTCTCCTTTTTCAAGGCTGATATGGTCTCATTGATTTTACTGTCAAAACACAATGGCCCTGAGTAAATTATTTATTCTCAAAAATGTTGTTTAGAAGTGCCCAAGACAAAACAGAGCCTTTCATTGAAATAGGGACTATTTTAAAGAGCTAGAGTCACAGACACAATGTAAAGTCATAGAAACTTTTTTTTAATGAGAAATAGGGGGGAAAAAACCTGTAACAGTGACATGAGGTAGGAACCGTATTGTAAATTGAGAAGAAAGGTTTGTGTTGGGATATAAGTGTCAAGAGAGGTTAAATATGTAGGAAAATTTGTTGGGGAGACTGTGTAGTTAGGGATCAAATACCGAGGCTAATTGTTCTGGAGAAGTGAAAGGTCCGGGAGTTTTCAGTACATATATAAGCGGACAGCCATATTGTCCCAATAGCCAGCAATTTCTCACAAGAACATTGTCTTTTAATTTAGTAGTGTAATTTGTCTCCAGTAACTGGCGACCATTTGTACACAACATGGCTAAATTGCCCGACTACGACATCTCCGAAGTGTTTATCACACACGCAGAATAGCAATTAATGGCTGCCTTGATTTTTTAAGATCGCTCGGGAAACTATAAAATTAACAGCGGTTGGCCGAACGCGTCCCTTAGTCAAGTTGTGCCTTGTTAGTCTTTACGAAGACTAATTCCCCCAGAGTGCCTTGTAAGTAAAGTCGGCACCAATAAAGTCTGACTGAAGCCGTAGAGAGAGGGTGAGATACATCATTCCGTAAGCAGATTGTTGGGGACAGGAACGAGGGGGTATTGATTAGTTGTACGGGACTGTCCAGTCTGTGAGCGTTACCGGACACTCCTCTGATTTATAGTCGGGATCATGCAGAAGCTTGACTCCATTAGCGAGCTGGTCTAAGGAGGATAAACAAGTGCTGGTTAAATTGAGACAAATTGCTGGTCTAGAACCGTCACCATCGCCTGGGCAACAATATTGTGGAAATTAAATGTCTGTTTTATCCTTTCCTCTTAATGAAAGTTTTGGAAATTAAACGGACCCCGTATCCCTGGTCAGCAATGAACCTACTGGAAATCAACAGTTTACCCAATCCTTGAATATTGTTGATGACGAAATTCCTATGGAGTTGATGACACCCATCCCTTTACATCACTGAAAATAATTAAATGGACCCACACTTTAATGTACATCAGATCGTATCACCCCGTTACGCTCCCTTTGTTCCCATCAACCCTCCGAGTATTGGTTTTTATACTTTTTACTTTCATTATTTTTTTTTTAATGAAATGTGTAACTATAATGATCAGAGTGGAAGAGATAAAATGTTCTAATCAATCAATACAGTAGAACAAACTGAACTTTATGTATCCACAGTTTATGTTGAAGTACAGAACATTGTTTTTCCACCATTGGACAATGTTTTACACACTTCATGTTTGGAAAGATTTTTTTTTATTATTCCCTCCGTAGACAAACATCATGAAACAATTAACATTGACATTGAAAAATAACTGACTGTTATCAATTTTTAAGATCAGATGAAGTTATATTGCTGGATACTTCGCGCCAGAAGCATTACACAATATTTGTATGGACATATGCCTTAGAGGATTGGTCAGGATGTGTGTATGGACATTGGTCAGGATGTGTGTGGACATTTATTTTTTCTACCGTGTACTTATACCTAATATTTCATTATGAGGGTCTTCAACCCACAGTGTACCAGTGAAGTTTGAGGACTAGGTGCTGACCTATATAACCATCAGCTATAAATCTAGATAAGAGTACTATGGTGCACCCTGTTATCACTGTGATAGATGGCCCTGTAGTAATGGCCGAGGGTGGATAACCTCATCACAGGTACCATAGTCATCTACCTCAGTCACCACCGCCACCATACTCATCCCAAAATGAACCCTCCTCACAGGAAAAAAGACAGAAAAGGAACAAATTGAACGATTATACATGATTAACAGATAGCATTGTGTCTGCTACCACTATAACCCTCCACCACTGGGTTGTGGGTTTGAGACTTTCGTGGGGCTGTCGCAAGGTACTGGCGGTAGGCCAGTGGTTTTTCTCAGGGAACTCCGGCTTTCCTCCACCACCAAAACCTGGCACATCCTTAAATGACCATAGCAGTTAATAGGACGTAAAACACAAACAAACAAAACAAAACAAACAAACAAAGCATTATGTCAAGAGATAAATTCAAAACTCGCTGAATGTAGAAGGGTGCAGAAAAGACAAAGAAAGGAACAATCTCAAGTGAAAGTCACCTGTACTAGGAAGTGTAATGATCGAGTGAAAGTCGGCATATTGTAGGCTGTCATGCCTGATCCTATAGGCACAGGTTGTAATCAGGCTGATCATATAGGCATAGGAGCCTATCAGCGTGAGGACAAGTCCAAGGATCAGAATGAATTCTACGTTATTTCTTATGCAGATGTATATCAATCAAAATAATCGCTACAATATCAGAACCAATGTAAAATTATTGATATTCAATTATCAATATCAGAACCAATGTGAAATTATTTATATTCAATTATCATTTTAAATGTGTCATAAGGTTAATCAAAATCTGTCAAAAGACACCCCACCCCACATACCTTGCCAAAGACAGACTGCTAGTAGTGTTCTCTCTTCTTAACAATGATAAAGGAATGAGGACAGTGGCAGTATTTGTTAGGTTATATAAGGTAAAATCCAATTATAGAACGTTTAATGAGGAGGCCCCCAGTACCTTGATGGGTGGTGATCACTACTTTTTATGGTAAAAATTCAATTACAGGACACTAAGTGAAGAGGGCTGAAGTACTGAAATGGATGATGAGCATTATATACAGTAAAATTCAATTACAGAACATTTAATGTTGAGAGCAGCAGTATCTTATATTATGTTGGCGATTGTTATGTTATATACGGTAATGTTCAATTACAGAACGCTTTACATTGAGACCAGAAGTATCTTGTGTTATGTTGGCGATTGTTATGTTATATACGGTAATGTGCAATTACAGAACACTGGATGAAGATGGCAGAAGTATATCTTATATTACTGACGGGGCAGTGATCCCTCAGTGGGGTTGGCCCCAGTGTCTGTCTCTCTATCCACTTCACTGCTATCATCACATCATTAACACTAAAAAAAATGTACCAGTAACCCTTGGTGGTCCTAAAAAAAACTCTGCCAAGTGTTGATACTAATAACCTAAATAAAATATATTTGTGGGGGTTTAAATGGCTCTCGTAAGATCTACTTAAAAGAAATATAAATTCTTATAACCAGAACTTTGGGGAATTTAACTGGAATGAACATAAGAAAATTAATTTTGACATTTATGACTAATTGTGTGTAAGAATAATGATGTTTTACGAAGGAGCAATAGATCCAGTAACAAGAGCTTCTCCAATGAGAATCAGAACGGCAGTTTTACAGTCACTACAGAAGTATGAAATGTTGTTTTTTGAATTAATCAATTTATTTGAATTTTGCTTGAAAGGCATATTAGTTTGACATGCCTATGAATAATACTGTATTAAATGCTTTAACCCTTTCACCACTGTAGACCATAATGGACTCACCCAGATCAATGCATGGTAGAGTCTACTAAAGTTACATAGGGGTGAAAGGGTTAAACAATAATTGACGTTGTTCTAAGTAAGCTGCCTCCATGTTGAAATGATGAAGACTTCATTCAGATTTTTGTAAAAAAAACTTATTTGAAGGAGTACAGGAGGACAATCTACATATCTTCATGACTCCCAATCTGGCGTCAGTTCCCTAAAGTACTTATGATAGGGGTTGGTAAATATATCGGCACAGCCATTAGACAGTCAATTTACTAGAAAAGGGGGTGGGCAGACACATTAGAATGGCCATTAAGTTCAGTCATATGCAGTTATTTATTCAACTGATACTTTTCATGAGCGCTCCTGACTTGATCCAATCATTTTGTATTTATGATCGTCAAATGGCTTTCACATCCACTTGATGTGGAACCATTGCTATTTGACAACAATTTATTTAAATGTGATGTTGCAGAATGAGGAAATGATTGAGCACATCGGAAGTTATATCTTGCAAGATAAAAAAAAATGGCATAATTAGGATGACGTTTTGTAAATACAGGAAAAAGAAATCCATCAAATTTTCTTAAAGCATTTCACATGTTTGAGTTCAATCAATACCTTATTGGCAAAACATGAAATGCACTTCCTTTGGGGAGACTGATTGCCATGCAGTTATGAATTTCTCAATTAGCAGTGTATTATACATACAAAGTGAAAGTAGAATATGCTACTCCAATCAATACAGCACAGGATGTGTGTTGTTTTATTGAGACCATCTGTGTACACAGAAACAAGACTATGGATATTTTTGAAGTTTATGATAAATCTTGAAGCTTTAGTAGATCATTACAAGCTATAATCTGAATACAATGAGTCTGGTTGGGAAAACGAGCATGCAGTTATTGAGAGTCCACCAGACCACACTGTTCGGTGCAGAGGATGTAGGAGTTAACGGTCTGTGATAGCTATCTCTCTCAAACCTTTGATCTGCTGAGATAATATTTACATATTCCCTTTATCAATGTATGTTTTTCGCCTCAATGGCCAAGACCTGCCTTTGACCTGTATTCTAATGAGCATATCCAGGGTGGGCGGGGACCCATATGTCTACAGGAAAGCTAAAAGCTCTGTCAACTTTGCGATATGTTTTCCACAACATTAGAAATATTTTCTTTCTTTTGTCAATATCTCAAGTATAGCAAGTGCTCTCGTTATGATGGCCATCTTAATTCCCTGAACTAACATTTTGATATTTTTTTCATATTAGTTCACAGAAGTGAATAAAATACATTTTGCAATTTCAATTTTAGCTAACCAGGAAATGAACATGTTGATTTCTAGATTGATCAGGAACCCCATCACATGATGTGGGTACAAGAGTGTAGAGTACAGTAACAATAACATGTAAACAGTAATTAAATCCTGAGGAGATAAACAGTAATTAAATCCTGAGGAGATAACGTTTACAGTCAATATCCATCTCATCATCTGTTTAATCTACAAGCTTTAGTTGTCCACGTATATCACTTTATTTTATTATTGCGATTAAAAAGGATTTATTCATAAATATCAATGGATATGTAGTAGGAGGAGGAATAGTGATAAAGATAGTGCGGTCGCTGGGGCTCGAACCCGCGACCCTTGGCTTTCCAGCCCGATGCTCTACCGCTGAGCTAAAGGGAAATATCCCCTACAGCTGACGCTTGTAAGGCAACCTAATCAATGCACATCTTTAACAGATATGTGGAAGTAAAAACCACAGATACACATAGACAGTGTAGATTGCTTATAATTTATTCACAGTGACCTATCTGTACTTAATTCATGTTTCACCTACAGTAGATGTATGTGTGATTAATTGTTCACGATTGAGTTACACTGTACCGGTGATCTAAGCTGCACCAAACAAAGATGTCAGACTACACTTTGGGGAAATAATTACTTCTGATATTGGCTCTTCTCAATACAATATGTCATATGGAACATACCATTATTTCATCTGTAACTTTAATCTGGAAATTGATGAAAAGTTATTAGTCCAACGTACGACACTTTTCCTATTAAACTGATACAATTTAATCACCAGAACAGATTTGTCCTCGACTTCAAAGTTGAATGGAGACAGATGGTCAAGGTATTAAAGTCTTTTACGCTGGTCACAAAACCAGAGATTGCAATTTAATAGTGGTGTTGTCCTCGGCTCAGACAGAGTTGAGGACAGGCTATAGAGAGGTCATACGGTAATGGGGTTTTCTCTGGGTAAGACATATTTGCTAGTGTTATATAGCAGAATTTCAAAATTTAAGGTCGTAGAGGGGTTTGGGGGGTTGGGGGGTTGGGGGGTTGGGGGGTGGGGATATACCTGATGGGAAGGGAGGGGATGTATGTGCTTGAGAAAATGATGAGGTAAAACATAATGTGATGTGTACTTAATGTGTAAGCATGTAGTCACATGACAATTAAAATACTGCTGCAGGTAATATAACTTGTACAACATTGTCTCAAAAGAGTGCATACATATGGGTTATCAATATACAAAGAACCCCGCTATGTGGCACCCGGACCACATCCAGGGATCCATCTTTGATGCGGAACCTCCTCGTCCTCTTTACAAAAACACAATCTTTTACTCTGTTCATACTTTACTCAGAATCCTCCTCATAAAATGTAAATCATCCCGAACACTTGGAGAGATAGCCTAGTGTAGCTCATCTGTTCACAAACCTTAAAGGCATGTCAAAATATTTGTAGACAGTAAGTGGGCCATCAGTGATGTCTTGGGGGTGGTGTTCACAAGCAAACCGTATTCCTAGGCCTGCGTTTGAAGTAGTTTATAAAGGAAATTAAAAATGGTACATGCTTGTATAAGACATCACGGACACCTCATAAAACATTAGCATGGCTTCCATGCATAACGAGAATATTAGCAGATAATTCCCTCTGGAATATACTCCTGGCCCATATCCCAGGCCTCAAGCTCTCTACCTATAGTATCGGCCAGCCAGAACTATCTGGTCTAACAGGAGAAAGGCCTCCTCCAGCTGATCAGGCTCTGTTAGGATAAGCTATCTGTGGGAATAGATATGTATTCTGTAGCAGGTTGATAAAGCTGCCACTTGGTAGGAGGAAATGTTTACCTATATCTCCATCATATCTGCTAGCACCTCTCCTAACAAAACATAATAATACCTATTTTAACTTAAATATATATACATCTCTCAACTCTCGTTTTCACTGCCTACAGATCTAAAACATACTTTGTTAATATATCCATACACATCACGATTCGGTGAATATTGGGATCAATTGTAAATCATTGACTTACATGTAACTGTGCTACATTTCCTACTTTCAATAACTATCCCTGTGTACATCTAAGTGGAGATAACTCCTTCAGCAGTAAGGAGTTACATAATGCAACCTAATAAGAGCTATATGAAGTTACATTAGAAATTGTAAATTCTATTTTTTAAATCATAAAGTCTGGAACTTTAGCCCAAATATTCAATTCATTTAATTATTATTTCTATAGGTACCAAGTAACAATTTATAATTTGAATATGTATTATGAATATTGTACATGTATTTTATTCTTAAAAAGGTTTGGTTTTCTTGTCCAACCCTTTCACCACTGTAGACCATAATGGACTAATCCAGATCAATAAATGGTAGAGTCTACTAAAGTTACATAGGGGTGAGAGGGCTAAATAGATTTATCATCAACGATATTTTTCGTCTATTTAGCCTGACATTGTTATACAACAGCATTTGCTTGCATGCAGCCACCGAACAAGTATAATTCCTCGAACACTACAATATACACTGATGATCGGGGGAGTCAGATTTAGAAACAATAATAGCAACTTAAATATGACGAAACATCCTCATATCAATCACTGTTATTGGTGTTCCCTATTTTACATTAAATCTGTTTCTGTTTTCCTCCGAGAGATTACACGACCCACACAGAGTCCTGAAGGACAGCTTTGGGTCTCTGCTATTACAATGTTAACCAATGATTACCTCCCCTGCCTGACTCTCTACTCTATTGTCTGATTGAGTTATCACAGACCTAATGACGTTACGGAAACTATTTCCATTTGTCATGTGGATTGATTGGCGGAAAGAACAATGTATTTACAACTTATCTTACGTTCTATACGATAAAATATTAATTCCAACCACTGTTGTCTTTTTCATCACTCCGGCAATATTTTATTTAAACTTTTATCTTCGTACTTTTACGCTCTAATCAGTGTGCCAGTTGTTTAAATCTACGTAATAAATCGTATGATATCTACGTTGTGCGAGATATCTTAGACATATATTTCAGAATTTCAGTTATTGAGAAAAAATTCTAAATCGTAAAATCTCTATTTTAATTACATTATTAAGCGTCTGTCTGAACCTTTGAATACATGCCAGTAATCTATTGGCTAAATCCAAAAACTTTCACTGAATCATATCATGATGTCAATATTTTTTCTATTGGTAGGTTACTGGCTGTTCGGACCAATCATCTGTGACCTGTCTGTGACTGCGGATGTTCTCATGAGTACTTCATCAATTCTTCATCTCTGTACGATTTCATTGGAAAGGTATATGGCCATACGATATCCATTAGCAACGCGAAACAAATCAAAAACTGTGGTGATCTTGAAAATTATTCTGGTGTGGGTCATTGCCCTGGCAATCACTAGTCCAATCACAATTCTAGGATTTATAGAACAGTCCAATGTGCTGAATGACAGCCAATGTGTATTGACCAATCAGAATTTTATCATATATGGGTCCATTTGTGCTTTCTTCATCCCGCTGACCATAATGGTCATTTCATATAGCTTTACACTATATCTCCTCATCGGCCAGTCTAACAAGTGTAAGTCCGGACGGGTGGAGGGCCAACCAATGATACGTCGGTCACTCAGTCGCAAGCCAAACAAACAGCGTCCTCGGGTGAAGTTTTCGGCGCGACGGACACGAAGCTGTCCGGTAGAGGACCAAGAGTGTAGTCAGGATACAACACCCATCATACAGCGCAAACCTCTTATTAAGTCCAGCATTTCATTCCCAATACATAGCCATCATCGTCGGCACAATCAAAATTCCAGTAGCCACTCAGGGGGAGGACGTCGGGGGGAGGGACGGGGAGATGGGCGGGGGGAGGGACGGAAAGTGGCTCACTTGAGGACAGAGGAAGTTCCATCCAATGGAAATAGTCCTAGTAACACCTTGTGGACGAGGGACAGTTCGCCTAACCCTGGGTCTAATGGTGGCAGTCCTTCTCCCCTGTGGACACACACTGCTGCTTCCGCAGGTACCTCGTCACTTCAGGGACTCGTGAAAAAGCACCAGTTAGTGATCAAGGCAGCCAGTATACTGCTGATGAAAAAGGAAGCCATGCAGAAGGAAAATGATGTACACACAGAGCAGAAGGCCTCAAAGGTCATAGGAGTTGTGTTTATTCTATTTGTGGTGTGCTGGGCCCCTTTCTTCATTGTTAACATCCTCACTGTGTTGTGTACCTCATGTGACTTCGACGACAACCTAATAGCAGCATTCGTGTGGCTGGGCTGGGTGTCCAGCACGCTCAACCCCATCATCTACACTATGTTCAACAACACCTTCAAAAAGACCTTCAAAAAACTTATCATGTGTCGTTACGACACATTACAACGTGGCAAACGGGTGCGGAGCTGGTTGCTTAGCAACGGAAATTCTTATCATGTTAATGCTTCCAGTTCGAACAGTTTAGACACACCCTGCTAGTGATGTCATAAATCATGTGATATTTATAAACATTACCATGGATCTTCGGATGGTCAGTATTTTTTGAGATTTCATCAAATGCATTATAAAAACACTTCAATGGCGGAAGATAAGCCTGGTGGAATAACAAAGGTTTACGTAAACTTTCACTTCGTTGTGAACATGATAAGTTATGCAATGAAGCAGTTTGAACAACACATTGTGCACTTATAAGAACTGACTTCAAAAGTCTGTATGTTTTCATAAAGAGTTAGAAAACAGGTTTCCTCCTTCACTTTTCTCTTAACTTCATGTCTACGTCTACAGACCTGGGGCTCACAAATAAAGCAGTAAATCTAAGCTTCGTTGAAGTTATGACTGTAGTAACTTTCTTTACATTACTTACATCAGGTATACGTACTATATAACATGAAATGTTTGTGGGTACTTTCATTCCTGGTTTGAAGCTATTTAGACTCTGTTGTGGTACACGTTTCCATGGATACCCTATATAAACAAATAGTAGTCAAGTTTATCAATTAAAATAGTTGTACTTATCTTCGTGGTTCGATAGCAGCCACTAAAACCACAAATGTATACACACAACAAATAAATGTATGTTATACAGCAGGAGTCTAAGAAAGCGTATTACGCTGAGCTGTGTCATAGAATGCTTAAGTTCAAGGAGAATATATTCTCCACACTTTCCAAACACTTTCAAATCTGTGGTGTTCTTGGATTTTTCAAAGAATTTGTAATTATAATGAAACATGCATAATGAATCATCCATTTCTTTATCAGAAACTTCGTTTCCAAAGATTAATTTGATGGGTAAACACAAAATATTTAAACAGATTTAACAATCATTTTTGCATAGACTAGAAATATATTAACAATCAATAAAATTTCATTACTATATCTCTACAAAATTTGTTTATCTGTACAATAATTCCACAAAACAGTCCCTCTCCATCAGTGGCGCCCTCTATCTTTAGACAGTGGTGGCCACTGATTCCATGAAACACCCTCCCCTTCAATGGCGCCATCTATCACTAGACAGTGGTGGCCACGGACTCCACAGAACACCCTCCCCATCAGTGGTCCCCTCTATCACTAGACAGTGGTGGCCACCGACTCCACAGAACACCCTCCCCATCAGTGGTGCCCTCTATCACTAGACAGTGGTGGCCACTGACTCCACAGAACACTCTCCCCATCAGTGGCGCCCTCTATCACTAGACAGTGGTGGCCACGGACTCCACAGAACACCCTCCCTATCAGTGGCGCCCTCTATTACTAGACAGTGGTTGTCATTGACTCCACAGAACACC
>JAUMHH010178073.1:0-15349 GCA_032359455.1 Chlamys rubida
TTGGCCCCGCCCCTCAGCCCCCTGGGGGGTCAGCCCCACCATTTGTACAATTTTGAATCTCCACTACCTAGGGATGCCTCCAGTCAAATTTAGTTGAATTCCAATCAGTGGTTAAGAAGAAGAAGTTGTTTAAAGAAATTGTTGATGGACGGACGGACTGACGACGGACGCCACGGTATGGCAGGTGAGCTAATAATCACAGAACACATGTTGAAATGAGTATTTTACTACATGAACATCATGTTTGCAAGTTTTGGCATTCATTTTCTGCAACAAGTCAAATATAAGTCTCAATTTTTGTTTGTTTTACATTTAATATCCAAGAAAAGCTAATGAATGCCATGCAAACTTCATCACTGGTAGTACATGAACATATAGACATACAGATGAACAAACGAAGTATTTGGGGAGCAAAGTATTAAAGTGATCACTCGAGTGTGACCACTGCTGGCCAAAGACCAAAACACAGGTTATAAACTGGCATTTTTACAGCTTGCATTGTGGGAACTGGTGATCGCACATTCATGACTAGTTGCATTGGTTGCAATGAATATTAATGGGGCTGTGCGCATGCCTGGGGCTATATTTGACAGATTAAGGGAAATTTAACTGCACCAAGGAAATTTAGTGGAAAGGGGGAAAGTAAACAGGTAAAAAGGGAAATTTAACTGGCCAGGTGAAATTTAATTGCATATATGGGGAAATTTAAATTTTACTGGAAATAGGGAAATACAACTGTCCATGGGGAAATATTCTCAGAAATTGAATTATTTTTCCCCATTGTGAGGAAATTTCTCCTTATGTAATCCCTAATGGGCCAGCCAGAGAAAGACTACCTCGGCAGCAAGTACTGGTGACTGTCCCACATACTTACACCTCCCACCCTGATCAACTCAGGGGAGAAAGGATCTGAACTTCCTTAATTTACCACTCAACCACTGTGGCCAACATAATGACATCTATCTTTATTTGATCTCTACCTGCCACAAGAACAAAAGTTATAAAATGTCTAATGCACATTTTCTTAACCCCCCCCCGGTGAAAGACCGATGATTTATATGGGATTTTTTAAAGTATTTTCAGTGATATATCTTTTATTTTGGATATACAATTTCCGAGAAAGTGCCATAATCATAGTAACAACGTTAACCATCAGCTTGGCAGTGTTTCAAAGTCTTATGGTTACTGAGTGTGATTTTTGAGATCGGTTGCCAATCGGGCAGTATATTGAATCGTATAGTAAGACGGTCAGTGGTAGAATGATAACCGGTTTGATGTTGTTGTTGTTACAAGACTGAGGTTTTTCGTCTTCTTTCACTGACGAAGTCTGTGTCCGGTCAGTAAGGGGTAAGTTTCAGCTTACCAGGCCCTCCGAGATTCAAAGTGTCCTGCCCATCCAGGTCACGCTCTGAAGTAGTATTTATTAGTAAGGCTCCTCAGATACGGACTGCAGACTGTCACAGCGCTGTGCCAGTCTACAGAACGACGTCCTTAGTGTAGTTCTCGCTGTCCAGCTCCTATGAACTGGTTTGACAGGTAATGCACTTTTTATACCCAGCGAGACCCATATACTCATTACGAAGCAAGGACAAACTATTTTTTTTTATCTCAATTGAAAGCTTTTTAACTTGCACTGTTAGCTTAAACATGAAATTCTGGTCAATATTTGAATATGAAGTGACTATCAAACCGCTATTAAAACATACAAGATACAAAATGTACCTCCTGTCGAACACCAGCATTCACTTTTTCTGCAGCTTTATCTTGAAAAGCATATCATTTTTTATATTTCAATTATTCATTACTTAATCTGCTTTATCTTTTAAGCAATGTTATATATCTACTATTTGAGAGTTACGACCACATACATGAAAACACTTGGTGGTCGGGTGAAAAGGTATGAGGTCACCTTCCCGACCACGTAGGTTTTCTCCGGGTACTCTGCTTTCCTCCCACATTTAGACCCTCAGCGCGCTTACATCCGGGCCAACAAGAGTGATTAATATAAGTTGAAATAACTTGTTTCATAATTGTTCAATAAATAATAAAGATTATATTAATGCATGAAAACACTACAAAGAGTGAACTTGGGAATTATCCACTTCTACACCTTATAAATACCTTGCTATCAAAGAATTCTATATTAT
Organism: Chlamys rubida; assembly: GCA_032359455.1. Lineage (NCBI taxonomy): Eukaryota > Metazoa > Mollusca > Bivalvia > Pectinida > Pectinidae > Chlamys > Chlamys rubida. The sequence continues at coordinate 2,148 of JAUMHH010178073.1, forward strand.
TGCTAAAATGAGACAGAGAGATTAAATATAAGGTTTCAATAACAACAAACTCAAATTATCATCAGAATGTTAGGCCTATTTTATTCAAATGAGAGATTAATACAATGACAAGGAAAATAACTCAAAGCCCCTTTCTACTCCTCATAAAGTTGACAAAACAGCTCTAAAACTGTATGTATGTTTTGTGAATTCTTCATCAAATCTGATATGGGAATTCAAAATTTTGAGCGGCCTTATGTGCATTTAAAAATGGCACTTAATATGTGCTTACAAAGTCTGTTTCCAGAGACTACCTGGTCATACTCGATATCCAGGAGTTACGCTCACTTTCGCTCTCTGTACCCCTGGAATATGTCATAGCAAAATTGAAGGCTCAGTGCATGAAGGCTCAGTGCATGTGGTGCACATGCCTTGTGGATGAGACAAGAAGGCTAGTTTGATCCTTTGATGTACATCAAAAGGATAAACATATAATTGTATGCTTTTTGTAGACAACATTACCATAAAACTTATTGTTTTATGCGACTTTGCTTACATTTAATGAAAAATTGAAATCTGAGAAAATATAGCTCAATACAGCTCAAACGGCAGAGTGTACTAGTACTGGACCTGTCGTATATCAGGTTGGGGAAAACCACCAACTTTCGTATGATACGCAAACTCGCCTATTATACGCCAGTTGGAGCATGAACAGTAACTTTTGCAATATATTATTAAAAATCGCATTAATTTACGACAAGGTAAACACTATTTTGCTAAAAGATGTTGCTGAAAGCGTTGGCTACTTATAATTAGGAACTAGATGTAACTCTACCGGAAGATGTTGCATCTATTTTTGGTACTTTCGATTCCCACATGCAAATAAAGTTTATTTTTGCATTTGTATGATGTTTCATGACTAAATAAATGCGACTTAGACAAACAATTTGAAAAAGTTAAGCTTAACGTGATTTTGGCTATTTTCAGTAACAAATCCATACCCCAATTGGGGCTTATAATAGGCAAGTTTGCGTATTATACGCAAGTTAGTGGTGTTCCCCGACCTGTATATATATGATCATTGGGGGTGTCATTTTTTAATGCTAGTCGTTTCGGTAACAAGTCCTTTCGGGAGTCCCGAAGTCGTTTCGGGACATGACACAAGACGTTTCGGGACTTAATCAAGTCGTTTCGGGACATATAAAACAAATTCACTTATAAAGTACATTTTGCTCACGTTTCATAAAAAGTCCTGTAAATACACAAGTATGGTTTTATTCTATGACCTGTATCACGACCTACCCGTGCTTGGGATCATTATATTTATAGTGTTATCAACAGATTGCTATAGCTAGTGCTTGAAGGGATACCTACCAACATTTACCCGATTGACAGTGTGTTGTTACCTGGTGAAACTAATCTCATTATTAAATACAGATCTAGAGGAACTTATGAAATTCAACATTCAATTTCTTTCGTTATTGATAGGTTGATTCCTTGTTTTATATTGTAATCATATAAATTTACTTGACAAGAAAATTGACATTGGTATCTACAGAAAAAAAAAATGAAAAATCCCGAAACGACTTTTGACGTGTCCCGAAACGACCCGAAAAAAGTCCCGAAACCGACTAATGGTATGACGTCGACAACGGTTATATTGAACGTCACAAAGTGTCAATCACACTTGTAAGTCACATGAAGACATGAACACATTTGTAAGTCATCCACCAGAATGGTACAGGACCGATATCTACGAGAGTATACCAGTGTTCTGTGGTAGGAGTCCCTTAAGTTTGACCAATATGACCATGAAAGTGCATCTTCCATCTGGTAGTCCACCATTTTCCATGAATTAACTGATATCATATATCCTGATTGTCTTCTGTATCATAACGCTGGTAAAATTAGGCGTATCAGTCTATCGGGATAGTAGAATTACTTGTTCTAATCATAGGTAATCTGTTAATTTCAGAGTGAAAAATAGCATCACCTGGCATGTCATAATTTACATTACCGAGGATGTAGCGGGTGCATAAATACGTCACGTTTTATAAAGGATGTTGATCTCCCAAACAGAAAAGTCAAATAACATGCTAAATCATACATATACAAAGAAATGCTTATAATATATAAATTGAAGATTTAGAACTGGGTTTTTTTCTGATTAAGAGTTGTTTCCCTTCATTGTCCAGGTATCGACAGTGCCAGGATAGCAACACCACTTAATTTCTAGGATTTGCAGTGGGTCCAGAAATATGAAAATAATACACACACACTTAGGTAGTTATGTGCACTAAAACATGAGTTGTATGTGACTTAGACCTGTAGAAAATGACTTCAATATTTCAAAATAGTTCAAAAGATCATACAAGTTGATGCTACTCTAAGCAAATGATGATTTGAACAGCTAGATCTGAGCGTTTTTACAATAGATCCTTGAATTGCTTATCCAGACTCTGATAATCCATTAATTATTTTCCTGATATTTCCTTGCATAAAATTATAAATATGATTTTATTAATATGGCAAATATTCTTAAACCAATGTATTTAATGTTCAATCGTTGTTGCCAAATTGATATAACATGAGCAAGTCAATAACACAAAGACAATATGTATACAGACAAGATTTTATTGCAATAAAGTGCAAATTCATAATTAATGAAGTTCTAAAGCAAAGGAAAAGTTCTTCCAACAAAATCCAAAACAGTATTAATTTAAGAATTCATATGAATTTAAAAAATTGTATCCTTTTTCCTTTTAATAACAAGGAAGATAAGTTAGTTACATTCGTAAACGACTAAGCAAGAAACATTCAAACTGTTGTAGGGATATATCAGAAACTTTTTTTTGTATTTGTTAAAACCTTTGAATTTTATCTTGAACAATATTTTAATTGTAATTATAAATCTGAATAAGATATTCAGATAAATAATATCGAACAAATCTTTGTCTTGATAAAGTGTTGAGCATGTTTAAATGCAGCAGAATATATACTGCAGTGTAATGTTCTGTCAGGAATTTCCACTCTTAATACACAGATCTAATGAAGCAGGTTTCTTAGAAAGAAGCTTCACAGCCTTGGGACTAGAGTTTTCGATTGACTATTCACTGCCTACGCAATTAATCACTTACCGCATTTACACCTCTTCCGAACCGAAGCTTCAACCCTTCAGCAACCTAGCTAAGAAATCTACACAATTCATCTTAGTATTCTATTAACCTACATTCTACAAAATAAGTAACTTAACTCCCACCTGTACCTTCTAAAAATCTATGACAGATGCTAGAATTTTTATAAGTGTACATCAAACGAAAAAAGGAATTTCTTAAATATCTATGTCATTTGAACATCAAATGTTGTGCATTCAAAAGCAAGCACTTGCAATGAACACCTCTAAAAAAATCTAATTCCTTGGCACAATAATTATAATTTAATCATTACATAATGAATGAATTTCATGACGTAACTATTGATTTTAGAACACATGACATAAACAGACATTACAAATGTCAGCCCAGTGTACTGTAAAATTGAAGTCTGTTTGAAATTTTTCTGACTTTCGATTTGGACCCTTCAACTTGCGCATGAAAATGTCTTGCACTGAATGGAGGATGTACTTCTGTAAGCTAGAACAATGACACACCTGCCTAAGTGTGTAGCAGATTACAGCAAGCGAATCCTCCACTCAGCACAGGAAATGTTCATCCTAATCCTGAAGGGAGCAAATGACAAGTTTCACAGCACTTTGAGCCAAACAATTGAACACCCCTTGTATGTACTGCTGCCCTATCTGTGTTTACTGGGTGACAATAGCTTATCATTTCCATTACCAAGCTGCACACATCACTCCCTCGCCACACAAAGGGTTTTTATCTAGATACAGTCAGTAATAACTACTGCCAGCCAAGTGCAATGCTAGCATGCAGCTACACCCTCTTTTCACCAGACTTTTTTCTCCATTCATTCTCTGTCTGCTCCCAGACAAGTGCGTACAGATACACAATCGCTCTTTTCGCCAAGACAGTTTATCCCTTATTCAGTCTCTTTGTGATATCTGCTACCAGTGCACTGAAAGCATGCTTATATACTCTCTATATAGTACTTCTCATCACAGTTACACCAACAAACTATATAAAATGTGCGTCTTTCAAGAGGGTCCTCTTTCATCACATGTCAAAACAATATTTTCACAAGATATCTATTTTGACAGTATAAATATTATAAAATTGAACATCACAATGTCATGACATTTCTAGTTTAAAGATGGAAATATTTTGTACATATCCAATTAATAATTACTATACAAACACATATCTCCAAAAATCTTTTTTTCACTCAACACACTAGTACTTTCGTACACCACTTCACCTAGCACTACTTCTGTCAAACTCGTACACCGACACATTCTACACACCCTAATTATATAACCATCATACAACACACACACATACTCATCTACACACCCACAAAACATGCCCACACAAGCATTTAATAACCAACATCCTTTTCATCTGGTGCTAAGGAGTAGAGGCATCCAGTTGAACATGTAGGAGCCAACGTAAGATTCTCACTGTTGAAACAGACCGGATAAATCTTGCATGAACAGGCTCTAGATTTACTGGACACCTGTAGCTTCGTCACAGGCTGCAAGGGGTCCATGTGCAGTGCCTTCAAGACATCCAGAATCTTGTGCCTTTTAGTCCAAATTTCCACAGGCTTTCTGCTCCAATTGCACAACACTATACTTAATTTGATCCTACGAACACGACACACATCACTTTCCCAGAGAGAAGGATACCTTAGGACGAGCATTCTTCTTATTGAGTATTACCTCCTGTTCCCGTTTTTTACGACGTCTGTCATCATCCTCCATTCGTTGTTTTTCCTCTAACATACGTCTCTGCTCTTCTACTAATTTCAACTGCTCCTCAGCCTGCATAAACATGTTCATATTTTGCATTTAAAAGTTAATATTTATATGGTTCTCTAAAAACAAACCAAACTCGGATAATATGATGAAGAAGTTAATTATTCAAATAACTTCAATAGTCAGTGCTTTATAGATACCTGACCAGTGATCATCACATTAAACATGGATTACTGTTAAACAAATTACACTGTTGCAATTCTGAAGAGGTTTGACCATAAAAAAATATATTGCAAATATTTATCTCAACATATATATATATAGTTGCATAGTGGACATTACTGTTTTTTGTTTTTGTAAAAGAATTATTGACTGAAAACCACAGGAAATGAATTTTCACGAAAATGTGCATCACATACCAGTTTTTTCTGTGCTTCCTCTATCTTGCGGTTGTTTTCCTCCATTATTTGTTCTAATGCCTCTCTCTTCTTCCTCTCCTCATCCTACAAAAAAGGTTGGCATGTGAACAGGTGGTTAGCTGAATTCTGCCTAACTTTATAGACCTGATGACACCCTACATCCCAACATAGCCAGACAAGCATTTCTTAAATCATCTTTTTAGTTTTAATACTTATTTAGCATATAAGCAACTTGAATATATTATTTCAGCACACAGACTACAGTATCTATAATATTATTAGACTAGATTGATCTTAATTATGTTTGATGATCTTAAATTCTCAATACCAACAGTGTATTTTGGCACATATTAACAAGCAAAGATTAAAAGTGAAAATATTAGCAGTTTGTGATCATTTTTCCTCTAAATTACTATATAATTTCTTTGCAGTAAAAATATTACAATATCAACATTAGCAATATAAAGGTAGACCAACAAATATCCACAGCACACAACAACGAGGGAACACTACAGCACTTGTTGTTGTTCCTTCCTTGTCAAATATATATGTAATCAGCTTGTGGAAATATAATTAAATAGACAAATATCAATTTCCATCGTCATCATCATATGAATGTGTATGATGCCTACCAAATTGAAAGACAGCCCTGATGTCAATGCAAGACCAAAATTAAGGAAACAATAAAAAAAGTGCATTAAAATTTGTAATGGTAAATGTATAGGACAATATGTAAGATGGCATCATTTGTTTACCTGTGGACGATGGATAGTTAACGTACATACCAAAACCAGACAGCATTGTTACTTCTCTCCTCTGGTCGAGCTACAATTCTTCACATGAGTAAGCAATCGTGGAGGGAGGTAAACTCAATAGCCCTCCTTGCCACCATCACAGGCACATACATTGAACATCCTTCTCCCTCGTACTTTTACACATGAATTAACCACTACCCTTATCACCCACCCAAGACCCGGCCCTCCCAAAATGTCATGTTTTTATGGGTATCATGCTTCCTTTCTTACACTCTCTGGGCTCTACTGTACCTTAGACTTTGGCGATGATCATCCTATGTGATATAAATATATCAAGATTTGTAAAAAATGTCTAATACTTGCATACAGAGGTAATAATTGCTGCCCTGAAACTCCCTTTATGTCTGTAATAAGATACTGGAATTCCTAAGAGAAACTGTGAAAGAAAACGTTTGTTTGGCATGATTATCGGTGATATCTGCTGGGACTACTTCTACCATAGGCTGGAATTGAATGGCTCCGTCATGCATATAACAGTTACGTGGAGATTTTGAGGATGGGATGGTTTTCTTTCTCCGAGTCTGACAGTCCAGCTGTGACTTCCAGAACCAACCTTGCAACATTTTGTTACTCTTTAACAAATCAATTTCTAATGATTTGCTGTTTGCTCATTGGCTGAAAACTTGCAAGAATAGACAGCAAAATGACCATTAAGAACAGATCTATGATATTAAAAAATAAAATCTTTGACTGTTGCATTATGCCTGGTGACCAGAAGCCCGGCTGGAGCGCTGTTTGACAGACTCGGAGGGATAGCTATGGTCTGGCCTTCACTGACTCACACATACACCTCTCAGCTATAGATTTGTTCAATCACTCTGTGATGCAAGCTTTTATCATTCACTTTGTCACATTTGAGTCCTGCTGCAAATCAGACTCTTTAAAGCACTTTTAAAAAGGTCCTTTATACAACTATGTTATCAGTGTACTGAATTTTGTACGTATATATTGATAAAGATTAACAACAAAAATCTGAATCCTTAAACATGAATGTATATGGTGGACAAATATTATTCAAAATGATGCTTTTTGTTGAAACATTTGCAGTAAAACACAAATGAACAAAAGGATAGAAATTTATCAAATTATATAATCCTTCCCTGTACTTAGATTCTAATTTAATACTCTTTTTTTTCAACTTTATAACCATTTGCATTTAATTTTGCTGTTTCTGCTCCCTCTGATTGCATTATTCATTCAACTACTCGTGTTTTTGCTCTAGAATATTACACACAGCAAGTAACTTGAACGGGAACTTTTGATTTATAAGTATAGGGTTGTGAAGGAATAATAGAGGAAGCCACCAATACATTAAAGGTATGGACAAGTTATCTTCATCATTTATATTTTCTCACATATATATGACGTAATGTATTCTCAACATTCAAAGCTACTTGAACAAATCTACAACTTTTTGAATTTTATCCATTCTCATTCATCAACAGTCACTTCACAAGCTATTTCTTATGATCTTGATAACTTTAAATACAACTGTAAAATTATTTCAATTTTCTCTTGATCATTATATGATCTGTATAAAATAAACATTATAAAGCTGTGAAGAGTCTGTGTAGCCCTGTCCAACTCTCTCCCCACCTCCACACCTTTAACTGTGGCTATAAACAAGACCAGACCAGAGCCAACCCAAACATGCACCCAGATTGTGTGTGTACCTCTTTGTGTCTTCGAGCTTCCAGCTCTGCCTCCCGTTGACGTTCAAGCTCCTCCAGCATCTGTTTCTCCATGATACGTTTTGCCTCCTCGACACGTCGACGGACCTCAGCCTCAATCTCATCCTTACGTCTCTCCAACTCCTCCTCAACTCGTTTGGCCACAAGCTCCTCCACACGTCTAGCAACTTCCTCCTCTATCAATCGCTCTTCTAGTTCTTTCTGTTTCCTTTAATTAGAAAAGTCATTGTTGCAGACAAATTTTGTTAGCCTTTTGTCTTTATATGTTATAAGTATTGAATAAATTTCATCAGAATCCAGTCAAAATAAACTGCCAACCAATCAGGGTGAAGTGTGGTAATTAATGACAATCTGATTTAGCTCAACTTCAAACTTAGCTTAGCTTTGAGAGCATGGTGTGCTATGTAATAATACACAGATTTTGTTCATGCATGAGCCTAGTCTAAATGTGTATTACATGCTTACTAAGTTTCATCAAAATTAAATTATATTGAACATAGAACTTAGAACTTTATCTTGCAGAAACTGAAGCATCAAAAGAGGTAGCCAGACAGCTGTTCAAAATACCATAATACATCCTGTTAAAATATAACATATAATTTCACCTGACGGAAGCCCTAATAAAATCATTAAGAGGAAAGTAAAGAGTTTGTTTTTGATTGAAACATTAATTAATACTCAAAGGATCATAGGATTTTTGCATAATCATCTAAATATAACAATATCTTACTGCAGTCTCTGTCGTTCCAGCTCCACCTTTTTCTCCTCTTCCTCCCTGCGTTTCGCACGTATGATAAGATCATCATCACTGCTAGAGCTGCTGGAAGAGGATCTTTTCCTGAAAGAAAATTAACTGAATTTTATTCATGGCCATTAATCTGGTAGTATAAATTTACCAAAATTGCAGCAAAAAAAAAGAAACAGATCTTGTTGTTACATGTACAACACAGTCTTAATTTACCCAATGTTGCAAGTCAAAACTTCAACTTCATACCTGTGTAAAAAAAGTTTTATCAAATTGCCAAACAAAAAATTACGTTAAAAAAACACTAGCAAAAGGTTATATGTTTAATTACTTGTTTTTTTTTTTGCCGAACACCATTTTTGTAGGTCATGGGAGTGACTAATCAACAAAAAGAGGCGGTCTGGGTATCTTCTAAACAAGAATTATATATTCCATTTTTGGTCCGGATCAGTATGGTTTGTTGATTAGTCACTCCAATGACCTACAAAAATGGCATTCACTCCAGTGGGAAATATTTAACGACTGAAAACTGAGGACTCTACTGACAGAATTTAGCAGCTGTTGGTAATAATAAAAGTGGATTTGGATCAATAAATAATCCGTTTATCGAAATATGTGAGTTATGTGTTGTGTCAGTCAATTTTTGTTGTCAGCACCTCAAAACTAATTCCACGTGTTCATAGAGCAGTGCGCTCTGGCCCCACACCAGACATATGTCTGTCAAAATGTCTAAGTCTGATGTCAGGGCCAGAGGAAACTCTGGCTATATTTATCCTGACATCTCTAGATCTGTTTTTGATAAGCGACTAATGCCGACAACGTGACTGACACAAGATGTCATGTAAAGTGATTGTCATGGCGATGTCCTCATTGCAATCAAGTCCAACCTCATTAGTACGCCTGTCTACACTAGTAAAACATCAGAACCCCTGTGCATCAAGATAGAGACTACCAATTAAGAACAAATCTCTACTCGTGTCCTCCTTATATAGACCTCCAGGAAAGTGCGACCCTTCAACAAATAAAGCCCTAGTTGAAGAGATAACCAATTTGAGGCTGCACCACCCCAATAGCCAATTCTGGATTGGAGGGGACTGGAACTTGCCGGACATAGACTGGGAAAACCTTAAAAGCTTACTGTCCCCGGGAATCAGTACCCAAAGGAGGTCAGTAAAATATATATATTTAAATATATTTGGACTTGGCAACCAACTGTTCCTCGGAACAAATTGTCACAACCCCTACTAGAGGGAACAACATCCCCGACATCTGCCTGACCAGCAATCCAACCTTCTTAACAAAGTGCAAGGCAATTCCTGGTGTTTGCGACCATGACATCGTCATTGTTGACTCAAAGACCATCGCCAGTCGACTAAAACCACTTCAACGGACCATTCATCTCTGGGACAAGGCAAACATTGAAGATGAGGATGCATCATTATTCGCTCCAGACTTCTTGGCCAAGAACTTTGATAACACCATCGAAATGTGGGATGAATTTCACGAACTCCTCAACAGCATCCAGTCCAAGAATGTCCCCAGCAAGCAGTCGAGGACGTGCCACACTGATCCGTGGATCAATACCAACATCAGACGCCTAATAAGACGTAGGGACCAGGCCTACCATAAAGCCAAGGCTTCAAAAAAGGACCGGATCTGGCGTCGCCCCCTTAAAAAAAAACGACGGCCTGCTGTACAGTGATGCAACTCCGTATTCACCAGGGAAGACCTCAACACAATGCCCTCCATGGGTCACCGTCAACACCAGAGAATATATGACATCACGGTAACAGAGCAGGGAGTGAAGAAGCTCTTGAAAGGACTCAAGCCTCACAAGGCTTCTGGACCAGACTCCATATCAGCAAGACTGCTTAAGGAACTATGTGAGGAACTAACACCTGTCCTTAACACCATCTTCTAGTCTTCATTTGTCTCTTCCACAGTACCAGAGGCATTGAAAATGGCCCACATTGTCCCGGTTTTCAAGAAGGGGGACCGCTCCACTGCTGCAAACTACAGACCGGTATCTCTGTCATGCAACATCTGGACAACGAGCATCAGACAACCAACACGGATTCCGAAGAAAGCGCTCGTGTGAAACACAACTAGTGAAGACCTTTGACGACCTTGCCGAGGGCGTGGATGCTGGAAAACAGATGGACATCATACTTCTGGATTTTTCCAAGGCATTCGACAAGGTTCCGCACCAGCGACTACTTACCAAACTCACCATGGAATCCAGGTGCACCTACATGCATGGATTGGGAACTTTTTATACAACAGGAAGAAACGAATCATCGTGGAAGGGAGTGAATCATCGGAAGCAGACATGCTATCAGGAGTACCCCAAGGCACCGTGATTGGCCCTCTACTCTTCCTATTGTATATCAACGACCTACCTAAACAAGTGAAATGTGGGATTCGATTATTTGCCGACGACTGCATCATATACCAACCAATCAGCTCTGCCAGAGACAGCGCCAACCTGCAGGCCATACTCAATGCTCTTCATCAGTGGACATATATTTGCGTCGTCATGCACATAACACGAAGAAAAAACAAGCGAAAGACCATCTACAACTTGAATTGGGTAAATCTTGCAGAGGTCAAGTACACCAAATACCTTGGTGTTTCCATCAGCAATGACCTCAAGATCTCCTGGCACGACCACATCAGCACTACCTTATCGAAGGCAGCGAGATCTGTAGGTTTCTTCCGAAGGAACCTGTGTGCTTGCCCTGAGGAAGTTAGGCCAAGGACGTATACCACTCTGGTTCAACCCGTAATGGAATACGCTGGAGCTGTATGGGAGCCAAAAGATCCGTCAGGTTGATGCAAGGACCCTTTGAGCCACTAGCGGCAGCCTAAGGCAAACCCAGGTCAAGACAGACACCTACCAAAACTCCTTCCTCCCCCGTACCATCACTACCTGGAACAACATCCCCAGTGAGATTAAGGCCGCAGCTACAGTGGAGAGCTTCCAGTCCTCATTACGACCAGAGGACCTCACAGGGAGGCACCACTGAACCAAGAACCATATATGTAGTTACTACTGGCACCAATAATAGCTTTTAAATTGTCATTTAAAAAATAACAAAAAAACAACACATTTTATCTGGCGGTTCGAGACATGGCTACCATGTCGCTGGAGCAGCACACCCCTTAGGGTCAGCTCCTGTCCAGGAAGATGATGATGATAGTATTAGTATTGTCTATGTAATACATATAAAAGTAAATAACGACAGTACACAACGTTCAGCCCATATTTTCGTCAGTTGTTCTAATCTGTTTGTTCAGCAACCTCCACCCACAGGGGTTCGTTACAAACGTCTGAAATACACATATCTATATATACTGATATGGGTCACAGCACATATAGACATACATACACCTGTAGCCAACAACCACACACGCCGGGTTCGTTACAAATGTCCGAAATTGATTATAAGCATAGCTATATTTTATGGGTCACATCACACATAAACATACGTGTATGTTTATGTGTGCTGTGAAATAAAAAGTATAGCATATGTGTATTTCAGACATTTGTAACGGTCCCCTGTGCTCCACCTTGTTAGGGCTCCGAAATTGGTCACACAACGCTAACTCCCCGATTTCAACAAACACGCCATGTAGATATAAGGAAATTAAGTGTCAGTGGTCGTTTTAACATACTCTATTCTACTTTTGAATACAAATTGTGTAATGTAAAATTTCTTTTGAGACCTTTCGTGCCGATTTCGCTTCCTTTCTCTCGACCTTGAACGATTTCGACTGTGACGACTGGGTCTGCTGGATTCCTTTGGTGTTGAACGAGACCCTGAACGAGATCGTGTCCTCCTCTTCTTGTGCTTGCCCTTGTGTCTTTGTCTGCTGGAAGATCGACTGCGACTTCGAGATCTACCCATTTTCTTTGACATGTGCATATAAAGCACACAGTAAACGTTAGCAATACGATCCTCGTATCATTTGCAAATCCAAAATGGCTTCCCTTGGATTTTCTTTATTTCCGGAAATTGTTATGACTGAATACTGCGCATGTCGACTGTTTTGTGACGCGATAAAGAGAGGGTTCGAGGCGCAGCAGCGACAGAACTATTTTTTTTAATTATTGGTACTCATTTTTTTTATTAAGACAATGGTTATATTACCAATCAACACACCAAAAAGCAATGCTTAGCACAGTCAATTCTTTTCTTTTTCAATTCTATTAATTAGAAATGTTATTATAATGATTATTTGTTTCTAACTTTCCATCAAATATTCCAGATCAATATTTACTTCCAAAATACTACCAGCGATATACTGTTAACATAACTGCTATACTTCCAGCAATATGCTGTTATAATTACTGCTATACTACTAGCGATATACTGTTAACATTACTGCTATAATACTAGCGATATACTGTTAATACTACTACTATAATTCTAGCATTATAGTGTTGAAATATTGCTATACTACTAGTGATACATGTATACTGTTATTATTACTGCTATTCTACCAGCGATATACTGTTAACATTACTGCTATACTTCCAGCTATATACTGTTAACATTACTGCTATACTTCCAGCGATACACTGTTAATATTACTGCTATACTACCAGCGATGTACTGTTAACATTACTGCTTTACTACCAGGGTTATATACTGTTATTATTACTGCTATTCTACCAGC
>JAUMHH010178084.1:0-15347 GCA_032359455.1 Chlamys rubida
GTCGACATGAAATTGTTTTTACAGGAAATACATGTGTTATAATGAGGGTGTCTGGCAAGCATTGAGTGAAGACATATTTTTTATATGTTGGATCTTGAGATTGTCTTGCAACAGTCGTCATTGTCTAGAGGAACACGTCACAGAGCTAACAGTTGTTTAATACAATATAGAACTGTCGCATGACATTCAACGTTCTCAAACTCGTGAAAGAGTTCTGTTAACATTGAAACTCGCTTGCTGTTACTTTTTTTATCTACCAATCTACTACTTTTTATCTACCAATCTACTTCTTTTCATCACATATTTTCTGAATAAATATAAGACAATGCATGCTATCTACCCTTCAGGTAATACTTTTCATCGTAACACTAGTAGGGAGCGATCTTTGTCTGTAGGGTGCCACTTAAAGTTATTTACGTTGATTGGTGAAGAGCTGCGTGGGCATCTATCTTGCAGTTGGATTCTTCTCCGTCGTAGCAGCGACATTAGCAGGTGCCTGATACTAACTGGTGTTTGCGATTGATTTTACGTCTTAAACATTTGATTATAAAAGCAACATGTTTTCGTGTTTGGTTTCTTCATAAAATAATCCAAAATCTTTATTGTGTTACTCGGAAGGGCAACAAGGTTGATAGTGATATACGTCGATAGTTGGAGGTACGAGGTGATACAATTGTGCATTGATTGAAACTTCGAGTTTGACATGTCACCATACGTCTATGATTAAGTTTTCAGTTGTGTCGATTACAGGATATTCCTCAGAAATGTACACCAGGTGGAAGCAGTACTAAAATCCTGTTTTCGATTTCAACAGATTTTATTGACTTTATATATGTCAATTGGATTGGACATCGGGCTAGGCCTATTTAAGTCCGTTCCAAACTTATTTACAAACATTACATATATTCTGTCTAAAATCCTGTTATTACTGTGTTATGGTTCATGAAAGATCTAAAGTCTTTGGGAAATACACCACAAGAATAGTGCAAATAGTGATAATATAGGATACCTTGTCCATAAACCTTGGAACCCATTGACCATACCTTAGCACTCCTTTATGGTAATGGTGCACACAAATCTCATAGAAATTGTTCCATTACAATATTACTTGGGAGTTTGTGTTATTTTTGGTTCAGTGCATTAATTTGAAATTAATGTGAAATGAAGAAAGCGAAATGAATGAAAGTTGATACATTTTACGGTTGTTTAAATAAACCTATTCTAAATATAGGCGTGTTTATTTAAATAAACAGAGAGAAAAATTACCAACTTCCGTTCTTAACCGCAGAGTCAATATGAAGTCTGGTTACAATATTTTTCGGGTTTGAATACAATATGCCCAATGATGGGTGTTTATCGCTGTTCATGCTACCTCTGTGAACTCCAGACGTATTGGGTTTCTATACCAGCAGGTAGTCCTGACGAACAGTGGCAACACTTCGTCAGGGATAGAGCGCTGGATACATAGACTAAAATATTTATAGCTTGGTACAGCGTCAACTAGGTGCAGTGTTGTATTTATTTATAGACCGCCGGGTACTTCTATTCCCTTGGCTGAATGTTGAGAAGAACAATACAATTAACACTCTATTTACTGTCTGTCGTTATTTAACAACCTTTTGATTGTATTTGACACCGATTTGTTTGACTTTTACGAAAAAATGTCATTATTATAAACTTAATAAAATGAAATAAATAAAATAATACTTGTAAAGTCTATTACCAAAAAGGGTCAATTTGCACCCGTCTACGTAATTCAGTAACATGCATAAATTCCAAAGAATCTTGGAATCTACTAGCATACTTTCATTGGTTTCAATATTGAGTTACTGTAGAAAACATATATCTCTTAAACTGGACCTGACATGGTAACGGCGTAATTACTTCGTCAGTTTTTCTTTAAAGCATGGTTAGCTTAAATGTATAAGCTGGTATATTACAAATGTAACTCAATACATCATTGTCAGAATTTCAAGAAAGCTTACAGCACTTTCAAGAAAACTAAACTGCGGGCTGATCATTGCGTGGTATTTCGGGGGTTCACAAGTTGACCAGTCAGCTTCAATGCAAGCGTTAATTTCCTAATCTCCCCGCTGTCATTTTGAGCCTTTAGACACAAAAGTTTTATAAATATATATCGGGTCGTTTGAAATGACCGTTGATATTTTAGGTTTTGTTCATTATTGTTAAGCTAACATTAATCTTAACAAGGGGCCATGCTCCTCTGGTCCCTGGCCGCTGCGCTGACCACCCGAACGATTCAACAGCACTGGGGGTCCCGGGCCACCGACCAGGAAATCATCACTTCATCCCACTCGCTGCTGACGTTTATAGGTCCCAAGAGATTAATGGACCTGATCTAGGCTAGACTTTTTTCAATTTATAAATTTCATGGTTATATATTTTGACAACTTTATAAATGTGAAAAGTGAATGTAAGTGATTTGTCCTATGTGATGACATATTCCCACGATGTTCTGACAGATGTGTGATTTTACTGGAAAATTGTTAAATTCAATACCTTTGCATATAGATATATTTACAATAAACAAAATGAAAAGTAATTTTCGTCCATTAGGTTTATGTAAAATTCAACCGGAGAGCGTTCTCGATGTTTCCTTTTACCTCATTTTTCAAAACGATTGATATTCCAGATATTTCGACTAAATGTGAAATGTGTGGGTTGGACTTGTACGTTGTTTATCATATCCATTGCACTCTTGTAAAACACGGCTTGTGAGCTATCGATAGAAACCAGATTCTAGACCTTGATTGCATGTTGAAGCTTTTGTACTTTATAGCGCATTAATCACGACTGCCCAATTTGAAAATAAAAACACCGGCGAGGCTTCTCTTTGAAATGCGTAGGAATTAATGTAAGATTTACAGAGATTTAGAAAAAAGTAATCAACTAGATGAAAAAGAATCGCACATGTCAACCGGGGTGAGATTTACTGAATATAATAATGTATAATACAATGTACTGTTAGAAAGACAATGCTATAATATACAACTGTAATCCGATCGATCATTGTCAAATTCCGGTCTCTAGACAGGAAATCCTGTTGTCACCAGTTCTGGGATTTCCTTCTTCCTAGACACAAAACACGGGGCGCTTAACACTGGTATAGATCTGCAATGTTACGTATATATCTCTCCTCTAGAATACATTTTGCTCTTATCCCCTATGTCTTGTTCTTCGAATAGCCGACAACGAAAATTGAGGAAGGGATTCTCAACAGAAAACTGTATGCGAATCCTTATAGACTGCTCCATCAGACACTTATATATTCTTGTCTCTGAAAAACTACCGCCAATTCGTGTTTCTACTCTTTTCAAGTACAGTATTCTTTAAAAGATATAAATATGTTTTCGTTATCTTTATCAAATAACATGTAGTAAATACGAAATGTCGATCAATCTCCTGTAAAGGATAGGTCTTTGGTAAACAAAAATGTACATTTAAACCCCCGGTAATTTATAACGTCAGACTAAATTTGAACTGTGACGTTGTACAAGCCGAGACACTTCAAGGTGAGTTACGACGCCGGTGAAGGAGACCCTTGATGCAATTGCCAAATAAAATGTTGTAGTTATAGAATTGATTGTAGGTATCGTTGAAATTATATTTGTTTTGTGTAGGTAAGAAAAACGGAAAAAGCAATTTCCCATATTTGCATGACAAATCAACTCTTGGATCATAGCAATGACTTATTTTAACCTTTGTCAGCGTTTATCCGTGGTTTTACTATCGTACACTAAGAATTACATTCGTCGCAAACCAGGGAAGAAAAATCATGATTTCTGGTAGTGAAAAAAATCGGTATACGCTGATAATCTCCATAATAACGCTGGATGACCTCTTCAATTTAATTTGGTCGTTTACGCAGAAAAAGGTTGTTGAAGTTCAGAATCTGCCAATGTGACGTCATCTGAAACCTCTGCAAGCAAAACACCTTTGTTTTGCCATATGACCGTTCAACACAAGTTTGTCAGTGATGCAACGTGTAGGCAGGCATGCCATCAGTTTGGATATTTATTTCCTCAGCACATGTTTCAATGTTTGTGTACATTATTTTTGTGTTATACAACACTTCATAGTACAGGGGGTATACAAACTACTGTGAACAAAATATGGCGCTCTTTTATACCAGCACTTTCATGTGATGTAGTAATTGTTTGTTTTGCTTTTAACTTTAATTAGCAATAGAACAGCAATATCCATATACAAAACAAAATTGTTGGATTTTATTGTTTCGGAGCAGGTACAACAGTACTTCCCTTGTTTGATTATCAGTTATGATTTAGCAGTCCAGTTCCTAATAATCGGGCTGATCACGAAATCCCAGAATCCCAGAGTGCAGACGAAGTGTTATAGTTCCTGAGTAATAACAATAGCAGGCTATTAATTGTGGCATTTTTGAATTAACCAATGAAATGAATTTTAACCGTTTATCACAAATTAATTTAAGGTTTGGTTTATTAATAAAAATTTAATAAGATTTTGTTTGACGTAGTAGGACCTTTATTTTACAAAAAAAAAAAAATCCCCATTTTCCTTTCCTCTTGCTTATCTTGAAGTAAACTGCGTGTTGATGTAGCCACCGTTGAGTCTTGCACACCTTTTGTGTTGAAAGACCGTCAACACCTAATCAATCAATCGATATTGTTTCCTGTCAGTATATGTACATGAATAACAGCTTTTTAGTTTCTCCCGTCTGCATAGTTCTATTTGTTTGCAGTGTTGATAAAAACAGTTTTATTACTTGTGAGAAACTGCCTTAACGGGGAAAGGCACTTCCGGTAACACAAACGGGACACTCCTCGCTAGTTTTATGTGCAGCAAATGTTTAGTCTACAATCTATCATGTTAAAACACCACCCTAATCAAATATTTGTAGAAGATTATGATTACGCAATAGGTCATCCAAGCCCATGAACGCTGCCTTGTCAATTTCCCCAGAAGTTTTTCTGATGTCTAGTACAAGCTAACGACCTTGGACTGTTTTGTTGTACGTAACGTTAACTGTATAGAAGGTCTCAATGGCCTAAACATGAATGAAACATGAATGAAAACGTAGTGCTGAGATACGTTATTGATTTACGATAAGTATTCCAAATGAAAATAAACATTTGCTGTGAGACGTTTATAGCATTGCATACAAGGAAAACACTGTACGTTCATTTGATTGCTACAACGTGATTACTACGCCGAATGGGCAGCTCTGGAACCCATTACGTAGATTAGCATATATAGAAAACAGAAGTGTTAGTTGTTACTACACAAACATTACGGTGAGAATGTAGCAATATATTGAATAAAATCTGATAACACGTCATATTGAGAAAGACACAGTTGTTACACAACATCAACACATAATTTAATATGGAATCATGTTAATTAAATTTTAAAATAACAAGATTGCCTGATATGAGTATATATATCTATACTACACCGTGTGCTAGAGGAAGTAAGAGAGGTTCACTGTCTACAGAAATATCTACTATTTTAAGACGTTGTATATTGTCGATAAAATAATGGCTTTCTTAAATTGAGATTTAAAGTGGGCTACCGGAAGTAGATTATTTTTCGAACGAAGAAGAAAACGCATTAAACAAGAGGCACATTTTATAAATGAATATGTATAGGCTGCTGACTTCTTTATAACTTAATTTCGCGATCTTCACCTAGCCATACCGTGTATAATACACCGGATTGAGAGACGCTGTAGTCAATTAATGATTTTTTTAAATGTGAAAACGTCAGCAAAATTTTAAGTAGTATAATAACATCAGCTGAACTTTGAGACAATGTTGGATTTTCTTCACCGGATATATTAAAATAAAAATGTTTTAAGAAATGTTCAGCCACATTAAATCTTGATCTAATAAGCGCTTTATTGTAGACTAGAACCAAAAATACCAGGAAACGGATAGTGCCTGCATTTGGTAGTTATAATTCAATTTAGCAAGTTGAAGATAATGATATAATTAAAGTACGAGCAAGGAAGACATTACATAATGTTAAATTTAGCGTCTTTCATCCTGATCAGCTGATATTGCAGGACAAATTTATTTGCAAACAAATCACAACAGCAATATAAAGATAATTGATACAACGAAATATTTGGGCAATAACTGATATTAAACAGATAATGTTGCACGTATATTGGCTCTTCTTTTTCATTGCTACACCCACTAACAAAATTTGGAAACCTAGTTGGTACAAACAGGTGAAACAATGAACGGGGAAAACGATAAGGAAATCCGTAAGATACACACAAAAAATAAATCTTAGGGTGAAAACAGTCTTCGGAAAAGAAAGGCTTCCCTGCACCTCATGTGGCTCACTTCGTGACGTCATATTATTATATTATCTAATTTCAGTGTCTGGTAGTGAATTACAAATGAATTATTAGCATTGCCATGTCACTAGAGAAACACAACATTAACAAATGGTGAAAATGCTGTTGAATGGCACCCAAGTAACTTTATATACGTTTCCTTTTAGTTTGTTCGGGCCGGATTATTTATGAGTCACTTTATCCAGTTGTGATGAACTTTTCATTTCATGTACGACACTTGTAAAACATGCCGCCATCGTGTTGGGGACCTCGCCCAATATGTCCATACGTATGCTGTCAAAAACTTTTTGTTCATGTATTGTGATGCTTGATAAATTGCTATGTTGATTAAATTTGATGAGATATACATCTGTTCTTAACGGGCAATCAACATTATGTCATTCGGGACCAAAAGGCGGAAACGGTTTGCTAGATTTATGAAAAAAACTTTGGAACCTAAGTCATACATAAGAGAAACTGGTGGGAAAATCAGATTGTGTGACGTAAATGAGCGCAATATGTGCATACTATATACGTTTGACATCTTTCCAGGGAGGATGCTGAGTAAGCCTCGATCAGGTTTCTTTATTCTTCTTTCATGGCATCCTTTCTTGCTGTCATGGTGAGGTCGTTGCAAAAACAAGATTGTCTAGATGACGTCATCACATTATCGGTGTATAATTCTAACTTGTCACTTCGTGTTCGTTCGTACAAGTCCTCATATTGTGAAGATGTCTAGATGAAATCTTTAAATTTCTATAGTTCTCTAGAGTTGATCGAGAAATACACCAAGTAACTCGTACTTTAAGGTAAGCGTGCACGCGTGAACTAAGACCGTGTGAACCTTGGTTTCAGTTTTGAACGACACAGAAGAAAAGGCCACTGTCGTCCAGATGTGTTGAGATATGATTCCACCACAATGCGACAAACATTGCTGGGTGTCAACCTTTAAGATATGAAGTAAATCTTTAATAAAGATAATGGCATTCGAGTTCGGGATATGATATTTAGTTATAAAAGCTGGGGTTGTGGACTGATGACCTCATCCTACTGGAAGTTCAGCACCTGCACGTGTGTCCTGTACTGCATATGCAGGTGCTTGTCATGACCATCTTCCTGTTGCATAGTATAATGTGTGTCATGCTGTTTATCAGAAAGCTATCGGAAATCTATCGAGAAGACATCATTTATAAAATGCTATGCTCCATCATCCAGATGATAAGAAACATATGTTAGGTACACTTCAAAAAGTCAAAAATATTAAATATCTCTTAGCACGCAATTCGTGTTATTGTAAAAGAGATCGGGACTTGTGATATTTTTTGTTTTGTAATTTAAACTGATTGAACTATGTGTTTTTCTTGCTAGGTGTTAGGTGAGCTATATACTGAGCCAGTTCAGCGTGAAATTGGTCGGTGTTAGGGTCTCTGTTGGGATATTGTCTTACAGGACCCTCTGTGACAAGCGCTGTCATGATACTGACAGTAACACCACGTGGTCTCCGATTACCATCTTGGCGATGTAAATATAAACAATGCAGACCACGGGGCGGCAAAACAGTTTGACACTTCTACGTCACAGGGACACACAATCATATCATATAAATATTCATTTTAGGACAAACATTTCGACAACAACATCATTATGCATGGGAAAACGTCCGGGTACGATCGCAATTTGCCCTTGAAAAGGACACTGAAACGTACTAGATATGTCATAGGAATCAACAAGCGCATGTTTTGGAATTTGTTGTTGTTGCTTTTAGTGTCGTGGTGTATTAATAATGTAACCCCTGCAAGCTCGGGGAAAAGAATTGTTTTACAGAGGCCTACTGCATTTTATTGTAAGAGAAAAGGAGATTGTCTTTTTTGTTCCTCTAAGAAGGCATGGAGGAAACCAAAAACTGATCTTGCATCTTGAATCTTGTTTTTCTCTTGTCTAACCTCCCCGTTCATTCTTGTCGGCGTGGTATCCCAAGGTACTCGTCTTCGTCTGATCTGAGCAGTTTAACACCAAACATCCAAAGTATGTCATCATAAGTGTGAGGGCAGTCGATGGGGAGCTCGCAGAAGCGTAATTTTCAGATAAGTGGAATGGCAGCCCAAGATGATGTTTTTCATGCTTTCAATTCAAATGTAAAAGTTCTAGTCGATGAACAGATGATGCTCTCGAAAAAAACCCACTGATTATTATATATTAAGAATAAATAAGAACATTAACTTTTTTTCTGCATATTTAGAAAGTACTGATATATTGAAATTGTATGGATCGGGGGTTCTCTCAAAGAGACGTACAGGATGTAGTCAGTTAATCGAGATTTAAGAGGACATAGTTTTAGCCGCACTTTAAATGGTACCACTGCGGTTGCTAAGGGGTGAGGGGGTATGCTCTCCAAAAGTACACGTATCAAACACATCAGTTCAGGATGATTAAGGTGTACACACTGATAAACAAAGCGTATTGTAGATCTCTATGGGGGAATACTAAGTATTGGGTCTGATATAACTGAGTCCTGTTTACCAGCAACGAAGGTTCATTTGAGAACGCGTGACCTAGATTGCGAATAAACAATGACCCCTGTTTTTCAGTACTTGTCGGTTTGTTTTTCAAAACACGTAATCACAAACAAGTGTCAGTTGGAATTTAAAAGTGCACTGGTTTTTTTGTACTGTATCTTAAGACTTGTACAGCAATGACCATCCGTTTGTTCAACACATTTAGACGATGTGTTGATATTTCTTGCATTTCTTTATTGATATTTCTTTGTATTTGTACATCCAAGCAGATAAGCTAATGTCATGAAATTAGGTTAAATGTGTTTTCAGTTCAACTCGTGCCCGCCAAATACGTTTGATATTCTTAAACTATTAAGCGATATACAAAATATTTGCAACGAGACTGCAAAATGTTAAGCATGCTTCAGAAAGATTAGTTCAAGCTAGATATGCAATATTTTGACCCAAATAGCATATCTCCACCCAACGATCTGCATGAATATTAAGTTTTATCGGCAGACAAAATGTCTACTTACCTTGTCTGGAAGTACTGATAAATTGTCCGCTTGCAGAAAGAACTAGGCTTGCCCGATAACCAAAGATATCCTACTCATCCATTCTCAAATTTTCAAAAGACGAAATACCAACTGACCATAATTTTGTGTTATCCTAAATCAAAAAATGTAATGCTTCCATCCATTCTTAGTTCGGTGGCAAGATTGTTGGCAAACCCATGGGGAGGAAACGTTCCTCTCTTGGTCTACTTTTATTTTTTATTTATTTTCATATGAGGCTGAATGTATTGAAAAAACCCTCATCAGTATAGGAAACAAGGACAAGCCCTTCAATTTCAGTAAGGCATATCTCTTAAGGGTGACAAAAAAGGGGGAAAATGTTTATTGCAACGAGAACATCAGATCAGTGCTAGTTTCTGCAATGTTCCCACTGCAGAGGACTCAGAAGAAACCCCTTGCTGTGGGATATATAAGACCAATTTTGTTAACCTGCAGATGACTGCGCAAAAAAGTGTATAACAAGAAGAATACCAGACGTAAAATATTACAATTATTTTTTAAAATAGAAAGATATATTAATCACAAGTTCTGCAATGGATGCAGCATCTATCGATTTCTCTTCAATGAACCCATACGCAGAGGATAAAAAAGGGCTCCGATCCGAATCATATTGTGAAGCCTCATTAATAACCATCTATAAGGGGCATACTCCCTGGAACAATAAATTACAACCAACTGTTTACTCAAAATGGCATTACAGACACCAATTATGCATTGATTATTTCCATTTTGTTTGTTAATGTGATATCAATTACTGTAGTCCGTAAATGCAAACATGTCTTATGGGTGAAATAAATAAGCGAATGCCTTCCTTTAGATGCAATCCTTATCTGCGACATTAATGTGCAAGTTGTCACGCAAAGCAGTCGCAGAGAATAGCTTTAGTTACTCAACGCAGTTGCGGTACTCGAGATTCTATTATACTTTCTTGGAAAAAGGGTCCTTCTGACCAGTGGGTTTCTTAGCAAGGGCTTTTCTATCGGATGAGTCTGTAAATCTACGTTGATGATGGTTTTCTGTTATCATCAAAACATGACTCCCAACTATGACGTAACAGCGCACGAGTATGATTAATCACATGTCGCTGTGACTTACCGTGTATCGTAACGTGTGTTTTTCCAGAGTTTGACGGTAGGCATCATGACGGGTGCGACATATGGTCCACAATTTTAGGTACTGCCTATAAAAGTCGACTTTGATATGTGATTGTGTCTTCAGTATAAATGTTGTGGTATATTTTCTATTTTACTTGACAAACATTTCTTCTTTCAAATGTCTTCTTTGGGTATTATCAAATCAAATTCTGGTATACCATCGTATTGCATATCTCTGAATAGCATTAGCATCAGGTCTTTTCCCTGGGGGCTCTGTTTTCTCTTTGTGTATTCCTCCTATAGAAAAAATCGATCTGCTCTTCTCATTGCAACACTTGGTATATCTCAGTCTTTGTATGTCCCTGTCATCTCGTCATTGGTTTCTCGCTAGCGCATTGTCAGAGTAATGCGACCTGGTCGGGTGTCGTCTCTGGTAAGCCCATTAATTGTCGGATAATGTGACATGTAGCGGTGTCATGCCAACTTTATACGTTTCATTGTGGTGTCGTGTTAAAAGATCCTATGAGTGACCCACTGCCAGTAGATATCGTTGTTATATGACATGTAGTGAGCTGCTGTGACGTCATTAATCTCAAACATAAATAAAACCTGCTGTTTCTGTGAATATCATCAGAGCCGTTCTCTGCTCCTTTATCTTCAGCCAAAATTTTCGTGTCCAAACTAAGCACAAAGTTGTAAATGCATTCCGTAGATATGCAACAGGAGACTAAAAATTTGTGTGGACTCTCATTTAAGATGTTTCGAACAGTTGACAGTATTAAGCCGATACACAGATGATACATTTCATAAGGACAGTGAGTTAAAAGTTCTCTTCTTCAGCCTAACTAAGAAAGCAACGAATGTTTCACCTTTTTGCAGAGATGACTTACTCCTACGCTGTGCGATAAACGGGACAATTTCTTATTTCTGATCGTGAGCTTTCCCTTTCTCGATAGCACCATTCGTGCATCTCTACCAACGGTGTTGTCATGTCGCAGTTAAGTCGGTATTCAAGAGCTTGCTTTGTATATAATGACTTCCGTTATAGATGTCGACATACTTAAAACCTCACAATACTGCCTTCATTTGTCCAGAGAATTGGCAGTGGATTGAGGGAACGTGTACAAAGAGATTCTTTAGAAAGACAGAAAAACACATTGAATCATGATGACGATTGACGTGTTTCTTGAATATGGCACTCCAATTTAAAAAATTTGGTATCTCGGCAAATTCCTTAAAAGTGA
The DNA here is from genome assembly GCA_032359455.1 of Chlamys rubida. Classification (NCBI taxonomy): domain Eukaryota; kingdom Metazoa; phylum Mollusca; class Bivalvia; order Pectinida; family Pectinidae; genus Chlamys; species Chlamys rubida. Next base: position 11,752 of record JAUMHH010178084.1, read on the forward strand.
CCTCTCTTTTCATGACTTGGACACATTGAAATTCCAATGTTGATCTGCTACAACGCTTACCCATATGATTGAAGAAAGTCATATAAAACGGGTCCTCCTTCGTGCCTAGCAAAGTGGCTGGAGTGTGGAACGGTTAGATCACATTGAAAATATCTAATAAAGCTATAGAAATGTGTCCCCAAAAATAATGGGAAAATAGCATTGCATGACCAGGGTTTCTGTCCGTGCGGCCGCGTGGTCAATACGACGCTTATTTGTACCACGGAGGTCTACGGCAATGCTTAGGTAACAACATCGCATGTCAGAGATAGATAATTGTAAGAGACTCTGAGAGGCTTGTGAGTGTACTCGTATAACATCGTATGTCTCGCCGGTTCGATTTGTAATAACTATCCCAGTATGCTATAAGAGAAAATACCTGTCATAATTAAAGTACATGTATATGATTCTGGGTTTTACCCAGCTTCTGAAAAGAGATCGATCTCTTTGATGTTTAAACTGGAAAGAAATCATTGCAACATGCACGCAAATACGCTCACGCTAAATTGATGTATATTGTACAATGTGGAGCCTGTCTACCAAAGACACAATAACTCATTCACCCCTGAAGTTTCATAATGCACTATTCCAACCTTTGAAGTGGAAGGGTTCAAATGTGTCTTCAGGAGTGAATGAGTTAACTGATGTGACACTGGTAAACGGGAACAGACACTTTTTTTAGAATTTTTAGACGTGGTAATAATACATATCAATGATTTTCTCTCTGATCATTATACTATTCATACAGCTAGAATGATTCGAACTTTTGACTTTTTAAAGATTTTCAAAAAACTTCGTTCCCCTTCATGATGCTTCACGCTTCGATTGCCAATTTTACAATACCTAGTTCGCGATTGCTATAGCGCTCAATATGATCACGCTTGTGGATGCTTGGGTGAGTCGGATCAGTTGAGATGCCTATTCGTCGTGCTTCATCATTGGTAAACTGTGGTATACAGTTCGGTCATGATATCAAGTGGAGTCACCTTGCTTTTATTTTACGAGGTGTTGTGTAAATTTATCGGCACGGTAACGATTCGCATTTAACAGGTACAAGGATATTACTTATTTCTAACGAAAGACAATACATAACAACATGCTAACTACGCAAACCGGTCGGAAAATGTTTGCATGTTTTGAAGCCTGGAATCAAATTGCTTCGTGTTAGATCTCCATCAGGAGTGCAACTAATCGAGAGAGGCTGGCCACGGGCCACGCATGGTCGAATAGGACGGCTCGCAAACATCTGCTCCTACTTTAAAAGTGGTTAAATTACATAACTGAGTTTCACGCATATCCGAATTCAGTGCTTCGAGCTTTTCGATTTTTCTTAGCGCGAACCTTGTTAACATCAATCTGAGAAAATGAATCAGGCGTGAAAAAATGGATCAGCTGTGTTAAATTTAACATTATAACAATGGTACCCTGTTGACATTAAAACACATTATTACCTCTTTTCGATTGTGTCTCCATCGACACCCCTTTCTAGCTCATTGTCAGAACTGAATGCCAGTTCAGGGCTGTTTTCCGGAAAAAAAACTTCAATCTGCATGAGGACAGTTTACGGTTGCTATCGTGACCTGGTTTCCAACTGCGATTGTAAGAGATTTTGGTGCCTATCTTGATTGAAGAGTTCGGTATGTCTTAGATAGACCAGCATACCTCCTTAATTTAATGGTGACACCATGGCGGGTACCACATGTGGTGTAGGAAAAGCTTACCATTCTGAGTCAGCTGGTTTAGCTTCTGATTTCTTTTATGGTCTATTTGTCCTTTTTGTCTCGATTCCTCTGATTTTTCTGTCTCTTTTCTGCATCGACCTTTGAGTTAAGATTTTGTCATAGTGTGCTAACAGAGTGGTAGCAAGTGTTTCTGTTCTTTTACGCTTCTGTGATCCACATTGATATTTCAATGAGCTGGTACTACATGTACCTAGCTGATGGGATAGTGGTCCTATCACACGTGAAAGTCGTCGTCATAAAGGATTTGCAATGCGGTGCAGAAACGTAAAACCCTTAAAACAAACAGGACATATATAAATTATTCTGACACCGGTGCACTCATCTTAACGACATAGCGATGTGCAACGCCTGCATTTGTAATTCGATCAATATCACATCTGTTTTATTTAAACGGTTTTCATATTAATACTTTTTGAACGATATTTATTTCAAAAACGAAACATTTCATGCATAATGAAATTATTGCAATGGGTATTAGATAACTTCCTTTCATGTCCGTTTGATGATTGCACGGTTTGAGCGGCCTGAAATCGTAATATGTACGTATACGTATTTCTAAACTAACGTGATTCCCTGACAATCTATTACATTACTCACAAGAAAATGACACCACACGAGCAATTTTTAGCATGAAAAAGCAATGGAGTTCTGATCAATTCTGCGTCATTTGAACCAATGGCAAAACTAGTAGGAAAGACCTTTGGGGACGCGAAATTTACATATGATGAAAGTTCAATTGTTTGGGGAGGTGTAAGAAAATTTCCAGATCAGTCTTGTTCGTAAAGGAGTCGTCATTGAGAAGAAATCATCTTTCAATAACATGTTTTATATCAACAACTTCCCTAAGGATTTGCTTCCCAACTCATCTGGTTCTATTTACATACAGGAATATAGAATGAAATATTTCTAGAAGAAACAATTTCAGCAAAGCCCGGTCGAAGATGGCCAATATAGTCAGAAATATTTAGCTTTTTTTATCTGGTACAAGTTGGAAGTCACACAGACGCTCTCAAATCCCACTATATAAACACTATAGTGGAATGTGTTTCCCAATTAAGTTATATTATAGTTCTGCATCACGTCAACGTTTGCTTTGCCAGCGTAAGTCGGTCATAGTTGAGCCTCCTGGTGAGGAAATAGTCCATTAACGACCACGCTACATTACTCTTTATAGAAAGTAGATTGACACTTGTGGATTCGTCTGTTTCACTTCAAATATTACTATTGTTAGTGCATAAACTTGGGTATATTCTGAAAACTGGAAATAATATTAAGTGCATACGTTTTTTGTCGTCTTTATCATCAACTTTCTGCATATATTGCACGTGGTTCGGGCGACTGTAACTTGGAATGTTCATCATTGGTATGCTGCACCAATTACACGGCATAAGGCAGGGGCGACTATTCGTTGAAGTCTTTATAATTGACTTTTTCTGTGTCTGCGTCGTTCTGGATTTTTTTGTATAAGAAACCTGCTGTGTTCACAACCTCGTTAGAGGCGACTATTCCTTGAAATATTTATAATGGACTTTCTTTATCCATGTCTTACGGGACGAATTTTGATGATTTTTTATCATACACCTGCTGCGTCCACTGCATGTTTATAAGGGGCGACCATTCCTTGTCTACTTCTCGTCGTAGAGGGCAACTGTTTATCGTTGACAGGTTCACTCATTACTCATCGTAACAGGTGACTATTCCTTTAAATCCTTGTTACAGACCTGCTGTGTCCACTACACATCGTAACAGGTGACTATTCCTTTAAATCCTTGTTACAGACCTGCTGTGTCCACTACACATCGTAACAGGTGACTA
>JAUMHH010178095.1:0-15346 GCA_032359455.1 Chlamys rubida
GGTACTACGTATCATAACAGGTACATCAGATTACAATGGTACTACGTATCATAATAGGTACATCAGATTACAATGGTACTACGTATCATAATAGGTACAGCAGATTACAATGGGAACAACAAATTGCATTTGTGCTGCAGATCAAAATTGGAACATTAGATCACGATCGGACAATCATATTACAATTTGAACATACGATAACATTGAAAACATGACTTTACAATAGGACAATATATCACAATGTGTAAAGAAGCTTACAATGAGTACAGCAGTTCAGCTTTGGGATTACATGTAAAATGTTACTGCGGTTTAAATTTACAACTGATTACACAGTGCTACTGCAAATTAGAAATGGTCCAAACGAATCAAATTTTGTTTTAAAATGTCCTATTACAAAATGTAGCAGCTAATTATACAAATGAAATATATTCTGTTTTGAAACTTGCAGCTTCATACGATCAATTATGTCAATTTTGCTCCCCTCTCCCATTTTCTACATGTGATAAGTAGTTATAGTAGCATTAACTGATTACGTAAACATATTATATGTTATTATAATCATTCAAGCGAGTCTAGTTACTAAATCGTGAGTCACATCCCAACATTAAACACAACAGTGTGTTGATGATAAATGACTCCAATGCTGCTTCAGTAGATCTACAACAGTGTTAGTACAAACTGATGTTGGTCGACTTGTCCCTACCAAGTTATTGCTGGTAGTAAAAACTACAGTGCTGGCTCTACACGTCTCCGTGTCTGATCTACCAGGTCACACCTACTTGCAACACTACAAAAGATCGGGCACCTGCATATAGTCTCATAAAAACATATCAAAGCCGAATTCTTAGTGGAATATATAGGGCATCACCTGGTGGCAATTTTGTCAAAGTTTTGGGCGTGGGAGGTAACTTGACCTTAACGAGAAAAAGTGGGGTTAACGATGGCTTAATTATTACAGCGAAAGAGAGAGACAGACGTAACAACATCACAGACACACAGATAAAAGACACATTCATAAGAACGCAAGAATGGCGCCTCGATCCGATATATATGTAATTACCGAGATGAAAGTCTAAGTAGACCTTGGATTGACAAGTATATTACGGAGAGATGGATGCGGATTGTGAATTGATAGCACAAAGCGATAGTGGATGCGGATCCGTCCTGTCTACTCTTCCCTCTTGAAATGGTCATCATCAAACACCAACTTTGTTTACATCATATTATAGTTAATTACATCTTCTTCCTGTCGCGACCATATAACGAACAATTTGGAGATTCTGACGTAATATTGCCATAACAACGTTCTCTTGTAGATGCATGTTTCCGTTACCACGAACACCTGCTTTGAACTTGTCTGATCCGTACAGAACGCAAAGTTCCACAAAAGACAGATTTAGTGTTGAAAGTTATGGCGTTATCTATCAACAAAGTAAGCGCAAGGCAGTGTTCTCTTGCCAGCACGTGTATGCATGTTTTACACGACCGCCGGCGTCTTCCGGAGTATAAACTCGACATCTGCACAAGTTTTCGATCTCTACAAATGTCGAAAGTTAAAAGGGCGGGTCGAGGCTCACTCAGTAACAATCTGGAAACACAGACAACAATACACAATCTGGTGTAATGTTTAGATATGTGGTGACAGATTTATATCCTAGTCTGTACTCCGTGACCATTCACCTTTATACATGTGGTAAAGTATTGCAGTGTTATTGCATTATTGCGCGAAACAAACCACAGTCATGTGACCTTACAGCGAGAGATAACACCACAAGGAAACAAACGTGCGCGAAACACCGGAACAACTGTACGCTGTTTATACATGTACCACGAGTGCTGGGCTTAACAAACCGCCGCCTCGAGACACTATGATTATGTTGTATCCCATAAATGCGGAGTACTACATTTGTATAAAATATAAATATAAACATATACATTGTATATATTAAGCTGTAAGATAAGAACCACAAGCGAAGTAATATAGGTTTCCGTTCTGTTTATTGGTGCAGTTGCAGAGATAAATTAAGCACTTTTACGTTCCTGTCTGGAAAGTGATATTTTCCTGTATACAGTTAAACTATTTTTAAAGTGCGCACCAGACCGGGGCGTATATTTTGGAAAAAGACCCGTTGGAGATTGTTCCCACTATCTCCCAAAATAAATAGTGAAGGAGGTAGTTACATATATATTTCGGACTATGCTTGAAGCGTAAACAATTCCCTGTAATATAGTTGACGTTTCATATATGTATTAACCGACTGTCGATTCCCTTACAACGATAGCAATGTTTCTTAAGTGCTTATGACATGTCTAACTTTGCAAACTTGTAGCTATACATGATCGAGATCTCTTTGCCAACGTGAGATGACTTTTCTTAATCGCCGTTTATATTTCTTCTCGTGAAATGATGTACCGTGATCACTTTTATATCTACTTAGAAATAAAGGATGTCTGATTTCGATCGAAACGTTGTATATATTTTATTCGTATATACTTTATCTGTCTGATGCATATTAAATCCTAAAGTTGGGGTGAGATAGCTTGCATTAAATCTGGAAAAAAATAAAAAAATATCTTACTTGAATAACGGCACGTATAAACGGAGACCTCGTCAATCCTCTTCTATAGTTTTCTCTCTGTCGCTGTCGTTGTGATTAAAACAAACTGCACTAATGTTAATATTGTGTCTGCAATCGTGTTGTTTTAAATGCAATGTGTGAATCTAGAGACACATACAGCCTCCACATGACGATTGATACAGGTACCATTATCGTTGGTTGTACAGATTTTACTGTACATTGCAGTATCCGTTATTGAACACGAAACTGAATTATTCGCTCCAATATATATCCTCTGAATCATACTGTCTTTCCCCCGTTCAGATAATGATGTTTTTGCATGTTAAGTGATGTTTCACTCACGTTATCATTAGACTTGCCCCAGTTCCATAATTGGCGAGGTTGTCTGGTGCTACGGTCAGCTAACAGAGGGAGTTCAGACAGAATACAGCACTTGAACTTTACATTATGGAAATATGTACATTTGTACATATGTACGCTGGAGGCTGTACCCTGAGCAGTTCTACACTTTGTTGTCTGGATGTACGACAATATAATTGTCACCAAGGCCGACTACACTCCCCAATCAATGACTACAGGACGGGTAAATGTTAGTTGCAAATTTAACTTGCAGAACATGCGGAATTAAGTCAGGTGCCCATTGAATGTATACTCTTCTAGTCGAGTATACATCCGGACCGCGGTCTCGTGCTTCACACACCTAATACAGCAGTTTCTGTAGCACTAATTACTGAAATAAAGTAGAGCACCCGGACAAGTTCGTATAAGATTGCAGAGGCACTTTACTGTAAACCAGCCCTGGGTGTGGCTGAAGTCACGGGCGGGTACATTATTCTCTCGCACAGTTGTTTCCACTCTCTTACACAAATTCCCAATTAATGTTTGACTCTGGTGGTATATAATTAAATCATTTCGCTGTATTGGGTTTCATTTTTTGCCGTAGTAAGTTTTGTCATTTGGAAAAAGACGTCAATTGTAATCAGCCATGAGTATCGTGCGACAACCACGTGTGATCAAACTTGTGCATAAGAATGCAGTCATGTGCAAGCTTCTGAAAGCTATCATGTAATAATAAAATAAGGCATTTGTTGACGTTCAACAAAATAAAACAAAACAAAACCTATCTAATTTGCAGAATTACTCTCAGGCGCTTTACAGCACATAAATAACAACATTACATCAATGACAGTTATAAATATAATAGATGAAAAATTCATACATATCAGCATTTTATATCAGGTAAAAAGACATGTATCGCAATGTACATATAGGGTGGTGTGCACAGTAATACGCAAAAGAGCCTAAAATGCAGACGTTAACATTTAGATCTGTTGATCCTTCTTGAATTTAGCCAGGGTTATTGACTTCCTTGTTACAGATGGTAATTAAGGTATTCAGTAACGTGTCCGAAACCTTTCCAAAGCACCGGTTTTCGGACACAAAAGGAATCTGTTTCCGACCCCAGTGATCGTGACGGCTGATACATGTGAACACTAGGGAGCGACTCCACTTAGTGCCTTGTATATTCACACCAAAAGTGTGTACTGCAACCTGTATCGTACAGGTAACCAGTGCAATCAATCTAGCACTGGTGTGATGTGCTCTCTCTTTCGAGTACGAGTACCCAGACGTGCTGCAGTTTGTCAGATATAAAACAGAGCAGGGCATTACCATATCACCAAAGTCTTTCATGCATCTGCAGTTACAATTTTTGTAAGAACTGCCGGATACAGCCGATGCTCCTGATCTGGTAATAACAAAATTTGGCAACAGCGGTCATTTGTTTCTCGATGTTCAGTGAACTATCAAAGAATACTTATAAGAAAACTATTGTTTGCTGACACTTCCGGTAAAACACGATGATAAGTTCATTCTTTTCCTAATTAAGCTTTAGCATGTTTACGTTCATCAGGTACTGATGTATGTCATACACATTTTCAGTTTTTTTGGGGATATGATATGCAAAATGTCCTGTGGGTTTATGACCTTGAAAATGTTTGTGTGTCTTCAGCATAACAATTGATAGCAAAGGCTATGGCGCCGACAAATATCTCCGATCGGTTTTGAATGTACAAGAGAAGGCACCCCGAAATCTAATGTATTGTCGTGTGAGGTGGTAGATCCTAGGGCACGCACTATCGTCGTTTACTGCATCCAGCATAGAGCGTCACCGGTCACTCCATAGTAGGGTTGTACCTATAGCACGTAGGTCGAGCTGACCCTTTATACATATACGTTGAGGTAGAGAAAATGCAATGATGTGGTCAATTTTCTTCTAAACATCCCGATCAGTTCCAGGAATGTAGCTATAAAATGTTCTGACCTTGAAAATGTTTGTGTGTCGTCAGCATAACAATGATAACAAAGGCTATGGCGCCGACAAATCTCTCCGATCGGTTTTGAGCGTATAAGTGTAGGCACCCCGAAATCTAGTGTATTGTCATGGGAGTTGGTAGATCCTATGGCACTACATGTATCGTTGTTTACTGCATCCAGCATAGAGGGTCACCGGTCACTCCATAGTAGGGTTTTCCTGGGGTCGTAGGTGAGTTAACCCACTTCTTATTTCATCGTGTTCTGTTAATTTGTACATATGTGCTAGATATTGCGATCACAACGTTACGTATAAAAAGTTATCAAAATTTTAGTTGAACTACATCATGATATATCTCAGTAATCACTATCACTACTAATATCACTATACACATTTGAGTAACACTTGACTCCGACCTGTTAATGCTATTTGTTTGTACAACACTTTACCGATAACTACACATGAAACATATTGTAAATTCAAACATGTACAAAATGTACAACACATTTCTATGTCCTTGACTAATACAAAGGAATGGCGTTATTACGACAACATTTAGGGGATGGACATTTTGACTAGTAGACCGATATTGTGGAGTAAAAACGAATTCTTCGCTGTATGGTGGATTTCAAGTAACACCAACGGACGGGGCCAGATCACAAAACTACACAGTTAAAGTGTGTGTTTGAAATTACTTGGACCTTTGCTTAGGAAATCGTCCCAATCAGACAATATTTGACGACATTGTCTCCGACTGAAACATCAATACAAGACATTCATGAAAAATGAAAAAAGCATGCGTTCCTATTAAGCTTTGCTCTGAACGAATTATGTCAAACAATTCATCGGTGTAATTCGCGTTGAGGAATGAGAAACAATCTAATATTAGAAATGATGGATCGTAATGTCTCACTTCTTCTAAAATTAAATTACGGCCCGTTTAAATTCAATATCTTAAAACCCCTTCACTCTCAACTTGTTTTGAAAATGCACGTTTGAATAAATTGCCAAGAAATGTGAATCTTTTCATTAGTTGAAAGTAGTTCAATCTAGGTCTTAATCTAATTTCGGTTTTGTTAGTAAAATGTTTGCCGAGATGACGGATGGGCGTTATTTTAAATCACCTAAAATCTCCCTAAGTTCCATCAGACACATTGGAAAATCATCTAAGCATGATAAGTGGGATGCCGGTAGCTGTCCGGTGACGTCTAATGAAATTGTTGCCTGTGTTTGAGGTACCGCTAAGGTTTAGATGTATACCATTGATCATAGCCTCAGATATTTCACAAATACACATTTGTCTTGTCGCACTTTTGGGTTTTTTCAAGAGTGATTTGGAATGACGACATGTTTCTACGGGAAATCAAGTCGACACTCAGACTATCTTGCATTGCCGATTGAACAAACCTATGTGGTGGATATCCGAGTGTTGTACCTGTTTGTACATTTACGTTGAGGTAGAGAAATGCAATGCCGTGGTCAATTTTCTTCAAAATATTCCGATGCGGTTCCAGGAATGTAGCTGTATAATGTTAATGTAGGTTTGCTCAGCTTACGAGACATTTCAGGAAGTAAATATGCAACAGTAATTATCTGTTGCCTTAAAAACCGAATCGAAAGCAATCCATCCGCTTTGATTAGAACTTGAAGCCTGTGTTCAAACCCATATCGCCGTCGACGTCACTAAGACGTTTGATATACCTACTACCGCATGATTGCGTCCTACAATGTAATGAACCTGACTATCTCTAAATGTAGAATTAATCGATCAGCACATATCAAGTACACTTATATATGTACAGTGATAAAGTTTCAGGGGCAAACTGGGAATAAGTCACACAGATTTCTTTACATTTTAGCCTAATTTTGTGACGTCACCAATGTACCTGTATTCCTAACCCTTTTGTAGTGGTCGTAATCCAATCGGACTGTTGTCCAATTCACAAACAGTAAATTATATTTCACTTTCAACGATCACTTTGTACAAATGTATCACATTCCAGAAACATTTTGTCGTTAGACAATGTATTGTTGCCCTCAAGGTTTTTTGAAAGCTAATATACTTGTGGATCAATAGGGGAGACTACGTGTCTGGACTGTGGTGTATTGATGATCTATGTACAGTACTAATCGAACGCGGGTACACATGCATAGGGATATTTGAAATTATAGATACTTTTGTTGTAGATACTATGAGAGAACGTGACACAAGAAGCATCAGGTCGATATGACAAACGTACCTGCAACTGGACGCTTGATGACCAGAATCCTTTGAACTCGGCATAACTTGATCTGATTTTTCTGTCACACACGCGGCAATACGTCGGCGCCAGGTATTTTCATTATTCTAATTTAGCCCTGATATCGTTTCAACAATAATTTAAACAATAAGTAGGTGTCGTTCATCAGGTCCGCTCGATGACAAGGAGGCAAGTACACCAACATACCCTGTCTCCAGCACACCTACACACATGCACGCTTACACAGCACACATGGGTGCTTGTCCTTAAATGACCTTAATTAACTGTTAATAGGACGTTAATTAATACTGTATAAAACAAACCAAACTGAATGGATTTAAGATGTCAGCTATACATTCCAACAATGAACTAGCGTACCATAGCTTTTAGTGCATTGGTTTATTTGTTTTCATTTTTTATATTGTAACTATACATTTCTCCTTTTTCAATCTATCTCCTTGTTGTCGAGAAATGAATCAATTTAGGGGAGGACATCACTTCATACATTGCGAGTAGGGTCGTACAGCAGGATGAACATCGTACATTTTGTGTATTGGACTATACAGTATGTTTGGACCCCATCTATAGATAGTGTTACAAACAAATACGGCACGTGTTCTGGAAGGATCAGCGTCATCTGCATCATTGGCAATACCCGCCATGTAAATGTAAGTAAACTTAAAGTAATGTTATGTCTTCAAGCGATACATATTACCGGAGAAATCGAACGTTACAACAAAACACACAAATGAGTATAATTGAAAAGATCAACCTTAATATCTAAACATGTAGAATAATTCCAAACGAAATCATGAGGCGATCATCAAACTTGTCCATAGTCATCATCTATCTGCTTTTCTCAAAACTTTGTGTTTTACGTTTGTCCATTAACAGTCTTTATTTATCACAAAAACAGATTGTATCAAGGACCGTCAAGAAGTATTGGGCACCATCTAAAACCAGAGTTGTTATATAAGTCCATGCATTGTACATCGGACCATGCAGGAGAGACATGAGAAATCTCAGTCTGAATGGTTTCAATTCACATTGACAAAATGCAGTCACCATGAAATGAATCCCATTATGCGATGTCAGTATCTACCATACTTAACGACTTGCTCACCGTTTGAGAGAGAAAGTGACCAACATACTTTACTAAATTTGATGGGAGACACTAGAACGGATGATACACTTCTCTGAACTCCTGGTTTCGTCTCGTTTTGGGTTCATGGTGCCTTACACTTTGTTTGAAATCTCAATTCCTGTTGTTGTTTGTTGACGCTGTAATACGTGTTTATATTACAGTGTTGCTATACGCCTTCCCGAGGCCACATGGTACCATCGTTTGTTTTTAACCAGTGTTAAACCAACAAAAAACGTTCCTAAAAGTATTTAATGAGCAAAAATAAACAACAAATATTGCCTTTCTAGAACACCGAAAGCTAGTGTTGATTGACATTCAAACCGGGAAATTTGTATTTCCTTTGCATCACAGTATGCGGTTACAATTATTACGACCCCCTGTATAATAATATTTGTGTGCGTAGAGTCACGGTTCTCAATGAGTTAGATTGTATACTTAAGTGGCAAGTCGATTTAAGCACCTAGCATTAACACAATAAAAAGCCGAGTAACCTATTTACCTTATAACTTTCTCGCTGAAATTACTTCAGAAAATGTTAAATGTCGATAAAGTTTATACATTACATAATGTCAGAGTATGTTGACATACATTGTACGTACATGTAGCTCGTAAGTCGATGTCAGAAATATGCCACCATAAGTTGAAGCAGGGCAAGCTCTAAGGCTTTATCGTTTTTCCTCGAAACATTCCGCTTAAAAATGAGTGTTACCGAAGACGATAGTCATCAAATCAACGGTGAACAAATAACGCGTGAACCTAACACGTGACCGGTCAACAGTCGTACGGCTGCATGCACTTGTTCATCACGTGACCTGTCAACAGATTTACAGTAGCACACATTAATTAAGCATAGCACGTAACGTTTCAATATGGTAATATTTCTACAAATCAATTCAAACTTATACTATTTATATATAAACGGAACAGAAGATATTTTTGCTCTATTTTACTTAAATTAGTTCTGTTGTTAAAGGCAGCGCTGGAATGCGGCTTCGATTGTGAATGTTTTGCGTTCCGAAGTCATCATTTATGCGTACATTTGTACCGAGTTGATGATCCTGCCGGATAGGGTTAACGTATCGAATTGGATGGCATTTTCGTGTCTGTGGGATTGTGTTTAAAATATTTACGATCACGTCTTCCATAAAAACCTCTGCAAGACAAAGTGGTCAGCACAATGCTACGACTTGTACTTTGTGGGGGAAGATCGTGACCCACTGAGGCCAACAACCTGGATGGGACAACGTAGTGGCCTCTTGTGCGTTCGCGATCTCGTGCTGTGCCGCATTAAAGCTCGGACAAGTGGTCATTAATTCGGCCATACAAAATGGACTCCACACACAACGGTCATCTACCTAAAAACGATCGACACAATTAGCACAAGTTTAATTTCGTGGGGACATAAAACGGCCGAAACTCTATATAGGGATCGGTCAAACTGGTGGAACTTTATCTAACTAGGTCATGGCCATAACGATTGTATATGTACCCAAAACACAACATAAGATACGATGTAACTCTATCAATAGATGACATAAAAAGAACTATCGGGACCATAAGGAAGAGTAAAACTGAGTCTCAAGACCATACATTAGCACAATAGGTCATCATAAACCTCAGTTTGAAAAACAACAGGGTTATACAATAGGTCATACAGAACTAAATTTAAAGACAACATGGTAATGAAATAGACAATACATGACCAGTCTATAGCCAGCATGGTAATACATTTGTACATAGGTCATACAAAACTCAGTCTAATGCTTGCAAGAGCAAAGTAGTTTCTCCCTCCATTACTCATTTGTGAAAACATATATTTTCATTCTTTTAAACATTATACACAGCACGACCGATCAACAAGACGCATGGCCCCTTGAATCACATTTCGAAGTTGCGGTATCTAGAGCATATGGACCATCAAAGCCTCTTTTCTTTAGAAGAAATGAATTGAAGCAATGAAATTTGTCTGTAAAATAATTCCGTCACCACAAAATTATCCTAAAACATTTTGAGGACATATTGTAGAGATATTTAATCAATTTAGAAGTAGTGAAAAAATTGATATTATCTGTGTACATTAAACATTTCCAAGACAATGAAAATAACGGTAGTTAAAACATTTCACGATTCTTCCGTTATTATGTATGCGTTGAACATCGATTTGTATTCTTCAGTTATTAAGGTTCAATATACATGTAATGTGTTAATAACTATCCAAATTACTTTTCAAACGAGGGTATCTAGAATATATGGACCTATTAGACTTAATTACGTTGCGCCTAAGAGAAGTGTGCCTTACATATCTGATGAGGAATAATGTATAATTTAGGATGTATTCTAGAATAATCAATATTGAAATATATTAACCATTTATACATTTGAAATATAAATTTATTTTAGATGTCTTGGAGGGAAAAGATTATAAAGAGTGAAGATTTCCTAGACAATGAATATGAAGTAATTGATTATATTACGCAAATTAACTAACATACCAGTACAATTAGACACGTTTGATTTCAATTTGTTATGTGGAGTGACTTATGATGGGTGTCACTGTAAGGTCGTACCGTATTATGATAACACTGAGGGTACATTAGACAGCTATTTTATTACAATGTACCAACAGGTCACATTATTTGTTCAGCTTCCGGTTCCGGTTGGAATAACAATTGTACATGTGTTGCAGAGTGTTTTGATTCGGCAGAAAGGAAAACGGAGCGCGGGCAACGGCACTGTATCAAGAATTTGAGAGAGGACCTAACGAATCACGTCTTATATTGTCATTAAGAAGGATTTTTTATCAAACCTGTTGCCGACAAGAAGGAATTTGATCAACCCCAGAATAATACAAAATGTAGCTCCTGGTCAAGTGAGAAAGGATAACGACGTCTCTAGTAACGTCTAGAAAAAAGGTATCGTCAGGTTCCCTAGCTCCGAATCGGGAGGGAAATTTAATGCAAAAGTCGAAACAAAGTCGCATCTATGTTCGGCAGCAAGTTCGCTTGTACAAGATAATGTTTGGACATGCGCTGTCTGTGATTCGGAGTATCATTATTATTATTATTATTCCCCGCTTTCACCGAAACGGGGGATATTAATTTGGGTTTGTCCGTCTGTCTGTCCGTCTGTCTGTCTGTCTGTCACGCTTCGTTTCCGTGCATTAACTGCAACAAATGTTAACCGATTTTCTTCATACTTGGTAACAGAGTAAAATGCCTTAAGGGCTAGACCAAGTTCGATGACCACTTTACAGCGGACTATATTTGCCGGAGTAATGGCCCCTTGAATAACGAAAAACGTCATTATTTGCCGTGTTTGTTCATTAACTCTCACAAATATCATTCGATTGTCTTTAAACTTTGTAACGGGGAGTAACGCATTAAGGACTCGGCCAAGTTTGACAACAACTTTAATCGAACTCCATTTTGCGGAGTTATGGCCCCTTGATTAACGAAAAACGTCATTATCTGCAGTTTCCGCTTAATAACTCTAGCAAATATTAGCCAAATTCCTTCAAACTTGATAACAATGTTTGTGTTCCTCTGTCTTTCCACCCATCTCGGGCACTCTTTGGTTTTCGTGTGATAATTGCTGTAGATATTGTTAAGATGTTTCAACCAAATTCCTTATGCACATCCAACTCATGCTAAGTTTGCCAACCGATGTGATTTGTGCATATTTACGGATAATCAATGAGGTATAGGGCTTTTTTTCTTCAAGTTTCAAGCTATACATTATGTCTCAACAGCACGATACTCACATGTTTAAACCTAACCTCAATAATGTTTACCTACAATATGTCCTGCAAGCGGGGGATGTAAATTCCACGAATTTGCTTGTTGAATCTGAACTGCCCGTCAACACAAAGGAGATCGTCAGGGCCAATGAAAGGTGAACAAAACTTTTAAAAGGAAATTACATCAAACAAACAAAAAGATCAAAGACCAGCGTTAACTTGAAAAGGAGAAGTGGCTATTCAGATGACGATGGATAATGCGTTCATAC
The DNA here is from genome assembly GCA_032359455.1 of Chlamys rubida. Taxonomy (NCBI): domain Eukaryota; kingdom Metazoa; phylum Mollusca; class Bivalvia; order Pectinida; family Pectinidae; genus Chlamys; species Chlamys rubida. The sequence goes on from JAUMHH010178095.1 coordinate 12,283, forward strand.
TGTCAAATAAATGTAACGAAATGGTACTTACCGATAGGAAAAACCCAAGGGAGCAAGATCCTAATGACAGGATTCAAACATCGAGTTTTATCTCTTAAAGAAGAGACAAAATAAAATGTAATTAAATAAGAAACCTGCAGGGTAAGATACCAGTGCCAAGCAAATGATACACAACAGGAAAACCGGCAAACACGGCTCAATGGGGCTTTATCCGAAATCCAAGTTTAAAAACAGAGCAATGCTATTGTATATCTGGTCTCAAAGGGATAAATATTAGCGACCTGAAGGAACGGATGTGAGCAGACAGGAATTGTAGAAGATTTAAATTTTAAACAATGAAATACAGGAACAGTGAGCAGGAGAGATCGTTAAATTATAAAAAATACCTTTCATAAATGTGCCTTTCAAGAACAAGGTTATACACCTGCACCCCTGCCACAATCATTCTTCCCGTGTGCTCAGAAGGTGCGGGGGAATGATTGTGTAATTTAGCATGTCACTAACACTGAGGGTACGAGGTGTGGATAGCTTTGTAATCTAGCGTGTCACAGAAACTGGTGGTACTGCGTACGTGAACTTTACGTGAACTTTCCCATTTTCTTAATACAAGCTGGGCTTACTCAAGGGACCTGCCTCGATGACGATATTATATGGCAAAACCTTTACACATGCTTCGTCCATATTTGGATTTCTGCTTTGGAACCAATTGTGTGATTTGCTTGAGAACATCTATTATTGATGAGGGATTCCTATATATAATTGTTTTGTTACGTTTACACCTACCTGTTTGGTCGGATGATGTGGCCGTGAACTTTCACTGGAGTATTTTGAGGACGAATATCGAGTGATGATAGGGTTAGGATGTTTAACGCTTTGCTACAGTTATCGAACATAGAATAATATGTTACATTTTGTATGTACGGTTGTTGTGTTAGTACTGTCATACAAGTTCTGTTTACTGTTTTACTACACGACATACATGTTTATCAGATGTGCATACTACATATAATAACTGTAGCTGCATAGAGTGTACTACAGTAATCCGGAGTTGGTCGGAATACTTCAAAGATGGTTACAGTTGCATCCGTACATTATACGTTGACAACGTTTCGGAATGCACGTGCTACACCAATTTAATCAACCCTGATATTGCATGGACATGGGTTGGCACGACTTTTATTGATAACCCTTGTTCGTCGGCAGTATACTTTTTAACCGATTTCTCAAAAAATACTACCGGACCAAATGTTCTATCCAAATTCAGTTTGAAGTATTCAAATGTGATGTTAATTACGATATGTGATTCCTTGTGGGGCAAAAAAGAGGGTATTCAAAGTAGAATGGCTAATATTTGGGTAATGGCTTGGCAATTGTCTCATTAACGACGAATACATTTCAACATTGTGGGCAGTTGTGCATGAATGACTGGCAAATTATCGAAATAAGCGCTAAAGTCAAACAAACATTCGTGAGGTATATGTAAGGTTTAACTAATTTGTGCTTTTAAAAATAATGAAGTGAACGTTTAGCTCGCTTTGTCCCCTACAATCATAAGAGGTACGGGGCTGCTCTTCTGAACGGTTTCTCTTTTAATTGTTTAAAAAACATTCAAACTATTTCAACCAATTTGGTAACAGTTTGATTGATTTTTTTATATATATATATATTATGTACAATATTAATTGTAGCACCTTTCTACATATCCTACCAAGTTTTCGAAAGCAAACAATCTATGTCATTGAGATATCATGCAAAATCTATCACAATCTATTGATATCGTACAAACTAATGCACTAATGGCAACATAAGATTTAAGAAATAAAAAAATCTGCAAGTATTTAATTGTTATTCATTACCAACAGGACATGTTGGCTTGTGTAAACCGCCTGGTTCCAGACTACAGTTGATTTACACCTTTATAACTGCACGAAAGTAAACACCAGAAAATGTCGTAGCTACCGTTGGGATAGCCTGCCTTTGTTCTTCGTGTTCATGTTTACCTTGTGCGCAATCAGGTGCCGGTATCTTGGCAACAGATGCATTTAGATATATCATTTAATATAAAAAAAACAGTCTGTTGCCCGTTTAATCTTGCCCTGAATGTTATGTTGACGATTAATCATTATCCAAGGCTTTGAAACACGAACTTGTATTAACTTCTTGTGAGATGAATCGGTATCGTTAATGAGATAATCTATCGCGTACCTGTGTTCCCTACATGTAAAACCACCCAGGTTACAACCTTCAAATACAGGGAATCGGTTTTTAATATCATTATGCTTTGATAACACCTACGTTGTAAGTGACACTAGGTATTATTAAGTAAGCTTTGCTATTCTTTAAACTTCTTACAATTGGGTATATACGTTAGGTCCCTTGGTTTAGAACTGTATCAGTACAGGGGTCAGTGTTTTATTCGTTATGGAGTGAAAATGAACTAAAATGCAATAATGAGTAGTACACACAAGATAAATAGCCTTTAACATACGCAACATGGATTTACCACGACGACGGCCATGTCTGTAACTTTAGGTTCCGAAACTCGAATTTGTACAGATCAACAGCAGATTCAGATATGTCAAATTGGCAAAATGGCATTTCGATAGAGGGAATCAAACTATTTTTCAGACATATATGTTACCTCGATTTGGTCAATATTACTGACAGAGTACGAGATTAATAGCGTCAACTTATGACACGTCTGATCAGTAGGATGACGTGAATGGGTTTGGTGACGTGAACATCTATCAATGGTTATTAAAAAATATAGTTCTGCTGTATTACTCTGAGTGATGGTACCGTTATTTATTCTGTTTATATATGTAAATGGCGACGGATTAATAGAATCTCTCACCCGCTTGGGGGTGATATAGGGGAATCTCAACCCGAGGGGGAAGATTCTTAAGTTGCCAAACACGAGGCTTTCCCGGGGGTTGGGATTCCCCTATCTCAACAACATGGGGGTGCATGATTCTTTTTCTCTTACGCTGTTCTCCCATTGTGTATCATATACACAATGTAATGATAACGTTACATGCTAAATTCAGGGTTGACATGACGTTGA
>JAUMHH010178106.1:172-31867 GCA_032359455.1 Chlamys rubida
GTAAAGCAGTCTGAGTATATGACGGTGTTATTACACTGTAAAGCAGTCTGAGTATATGACGGTGTTATTACACTGTAAAGCAGTCTGAGTATATGACGGTGTTATTACACTGTATAGCAGCCTGAGTATATGACGGTGTTTTTACACTGTATAGCAGCCTGAGTATATGACGGTGTTATTACACTGTAAAGCAGTCTGAGTATATGACGGTGTTATTACACTGTAAAGCAGTCTGAGTATATGACGGTGTTATTACACTGTATAGCAGCCTGAGTATATGACGGTGTTTTTACACTGTATAGCAGCCTGAGTATATGACGGTGTTATTACACTGTAAATCTGTCTGAGTATATGACGGTGTTATTACACTGTAAATCAGTCTGAGTATATGACGGTGTAGTTGACGGTGTTATTACACTACATTATATAGCCGCTATAGAGTACATGATAGAACTATATCTGTATTATCAAGTTTATTTTTAAAGTAGAATGCTCAGCTTCACTTCTTACCGAAACCATTCAGAAATTGCATAATCTTAAACTTAAAATTTAAATAATCAAAACACATCTGATTCAGTCGATACTAATTACGAATCTAGTCGTTACTCGAGTTCATTTAATGAATCTTACGAAATGTAATTTGGATGAATTAAATTGTGTATAATTGGTATTAGTATGTAGAATACAATTACTGTCTATCATTATACGTCATTAAGAACTCACAGGTTCATTAACGATGGCAATTAAGAATATTTGGTTATACATTGAATTAAAGAATGAAGCTCAGGCTTATATACATGTTAATAAGATGAATGGAAACGAAGCACACTTAATTGGTGCTCCGTCTCTACTCTAAATCAATAGGGTTTAGTGATTTAAACAGACACAGTGTTTCATTGTGTTCATGTATACATACAGGATTTTGTTCTCTATAAAAAAAAGAATGATGCTTATATGTGTTGATATACTATCATGATTCGTTATTGCTTGTATTAAATACAGTTGTTTTGTATAGTAACAGTCTTTTAGACTAAACAAGTTGATTACATTTTTTTTGGCACAACGTTTCATTGGCACAGCCAACTTTATCAAATGCCTCAATGTTTATGTCCATCACTAAGGAAACTACCTTATGACGTCATAGATGTCATTTTGACGTCATAATTTCCCAAACAAATCTCTTATTGCTTTTTATTCAATTGGTTGAATACAATGATTAAATTATGAAAATCGATCGATTATCAAACAACCATAATTACTTTTGAAATAAAATTTTGAATGACGAACTACAATAAGATAATAGCTGAGTAATGGAGGGACCATGTTTTAAATTCTTTAAACGTGGGTGACCTACGTGTCCCTGTTTCTGGCTAAACATGACTAATAGTAAAATCAAAAAGTAATATTTAATTCGAATTTTGTAAAATTGCAAGAAATCGTTAGATTAATAACAATATTATTCCATATACCTGATTCTAAAGGGTATGGGGTACTGGGTTCAGGGTTATAGAATCAGGTACATATTATTTTTTTATTTCCCTGGAGCATCGTGCAAGGTTTGCATAGTGCGTTCATATTTCTTGCTTCGCCCCCTTTTTGGTTATTGTTTTGAAGATTCCTTAAAATGTTTGTATTGCTCACTGGAGCTACTGAACTAGTAAGTGATACTAGATTTAGGCGATAATGGTCTACTTTCCTCCGGAGGCCTGGTTCCGTTATCGATTGGCGATAGCGTGTGTTTATAAAAAGGCTGCATGAAGGTTTTACATAAAAAACGTTATATCTATCTGGGAGATTTAGTACTAAATATAAACACTGACGCTTAATAATTTACTTTAGTTCTTTACCTTCCTTCACTACTTCAAAGGGGACTGAAAACGAGAACACAGAGGACATGGACAAATTTCCGGCTAGGATAGGAAACGACAACAAGGAAATTGACAAGATCAATCGTATCATTTTCAAATCAATTAAATTAAAACAAAATCAAACTGACATTAGTCTTAAAAGACAAACCCAGCACATGAAATGCCATAATGGACATACTGCGTCGGCGGGTGACCATCCGTCTGAGTGAGCTCGGCCATTGATCGAAGATGGCCCTGTGTTGCTCCGTAGACCGATAATGCCGACATCAGTCGAGGGAGTTCTCAACACACACCGAGAGCACAAGTTCGCGAGGCGGGACATGATCACATGGATTCAATCTCGGTAAATTGGTCTGTAATATATCAAACATTACGGCGAAATTTCACTACTCTTGTTATCAGCTTATACTTTGAATGGTTATAATCTCTTTGTTTGTAAATCAATGGAATGGCAATGTCGATGCAACTAATTGAAAGCAGGCAGCGCAGATAAAATGTCTATGTATTCCTTACTCGAAATCTGTGTGTGTGTATCTTGCACGGAATAAAAGGTATCTTCATGAGCGTTATTTAAAAGGTCTTTCTCAAGGGGACCGTTTCACACTCTAACACGCTATTAACGCCAGAATAAGGAATCGGATCTAATTAAAACCTAATCGACACAGCACAACCAGTGCGTTCTCATTTGGCCCACAACAGGGCGCGGGGCGCACTTACTCCAACGATTTCTGTAATAGACACACGGATGACAATCTACTGTGCAACATTGTTTAAACACAAATGTTTTGATTTTCTGTAAAGTGTTGATTTTAGCATAAAGAAAAAATTGAAATAATGAAAAACACACACCAACAGAAGCGCGACCGCAGTAAGAAATATACCTTGATGCTGGAAAACAGATGTTAGTGGGGATGATGCTACATAGTCAGTAAATCTGTATGATACTAGAAATATAGAAGGAATCGTTACATGCCAGTGCGAAGGATTTTGGGAAACCTGAGTCTTAAGTTGGAAATGAAGAATCGCAAACAGAACACACGAGGATAATAACCGCGAGCTACAGCACAATTTTTGATTGATTGCGTTATAAATGAAAAACATTCAATGCAGTGCAGTGCAGTTGGAGAACAGACAAGTGTGATGTATGTTCTCATGAGGCTGCTAGAAAGAGTCGACTGGATACCGCACACTGATTTCGTTAGATGGCAATCTAATTGACACAGATTAGTTTTCGATTGCTCAAGTTAAGCGTTATTAAAATGCTTTTACTCAGACTGGACTGAGGCGATATGTCAATCGATACTTTTAACGCTGGCGGTTATTTAAATTGAGCTACCCGACATACCAAAACAAAGAATATGTTTCCCCATTATGGCAAGAACAACCCTAGCTTGCAGACGACAAGGGGTTCAACACTACCATTTAACGTTTAATTACACGTGTTGATCAATACGTAGTTATGAGGCTATTCCTGGAATACCGATTTGTCGTTTTGGCATTTGACAGATGTGCGCTTTCATTAACGTCATCGTGAGTGCTTAGTTTTTTTGTTAACGTATTAATCTATTGATATAGACGCCTGCAAGAACCACGTCATTTGGAAGTTTGTCTGACCGTATAAAAGGGAGCACAGATGCCTCTCTGAAGAAGAGGACCATACTGTAGCGACGTTGACTCGTAGTCGATCCCGTGACAAAGATTATTCGGTCGTCAGCACCAGCTTCCAAAGATCAATAGCAGAGAGAAAATGCATGCTGTACTGGTAAATCTGATCCCCCAAAACCGTATGCTGGATTAGCTGGCCAACCTCTACTCAAAGGAACATGTTGTTTTTACGCCAGAAATGTATATAGGTGTAGGTCGGTGAGTATATGTATAAACTTGAACCTCAGGCAGTGAACGAACTAAACGTAGAAGTATTGGAAAGAACTATACATTGTTCAAGCACGGATTCGTCTGTGATTGTGTGACGATGCAAATGTGGAGTGTAAACCCCAAGAGTTATATGTACCGGAAGGTCAGCCGTGGGAATACGCCCCTTTAGACAATGTCGAGTCTGTACTGTCATATAGATATATTTATAAACGGATTACTAATTAATGCTGAAAAACGGCTTGGCTAGATTTGGTTGGGTGTTAGCCTGCTTTTTTGGATTGTGAATCGACACGCTTTGGAAAAAAAAAGAAACCTTGGAGATGGTTATGAAATAACCCGATACCGGATGTCATTTAAGACAGTGTCCAGTGATGACCAGTGGTCAGTCTATTTAGACTAGGTTCTGTGATGACCAGTGGGCGATGATACTGTGGATACGTTATGCAGCCAGTGTCTTATCTCTCGCTTTAGGTACGTACACACGCTTAAAGTTTATACCCAATTCATAGTATATGTTCTGCTTAAAATTTGACTATTCAAATACATTGCACAATACTAATAAATCTATTGAATTGTCCGGATATAGTTGTGCAATGAATATTAACATTATATCTATACAATGTTAAATATACTTTTGAAGATAATAGTTATCATGTTTATAATAAGTAACAAAACTTATCAAAGCTATTGTAATGTAAGTAGTACCTCCTTTCGAATTTTTATCGAGTTTATATCGAGTTTATATCGAGTAAGTCATTGCTCGTTGTATAGTCCTATAATCGAAAAGAGTGATTCTCGTACTGATATTGAGTTCAAACCTCGTCTTATAGTCGTTTTCCAGTAAGTAGTAATTGTCGAGTTTATATCGAGTACAACTTGTTCGTTTTATACCCATATTATTGAAAAGAGTGCTTCTCGTACGTATATTGAATACAATAGCCATTTCTGAATAGATAGTACTTGGTATGGTTATACTGAGTGAAGAAATCATTGTTTTAGCTAACTTTTAATTGCACGTAGGTCTCCCGTATGTATTTTGAGTACAAAACTGATTGTAATAGCATCCCTTACTATGAAGTAGTGACCATAAATCATCGGGTTTGTAACAAATACAAGACATAGGAAGTTTATATCTAGAATGCCTTTACATTAACGTTAGCAGGTAGTCTTTCTGTAACACAGGGTCGATTTGAACTGATTCGTAGCATCTATTCGCCCCTATTCTACTAATTAGCTATAATGGTTCTAGCAGGCCCGGATTAAATAACCCCTTAGTGCCAATGTGTGTTCTATTGTTTCCTTCTCAGAATACAAAGGAACATTCCAGTTTGTTGGTATAATCAATCTTCCTTCTATAGCTGTGCTTGGTATGAACTGTTAGATTCCTACAAAGATAGAGATATATATATACATTCTGTAACTAGTATATATATATAACTATATTAAATCCTTATTCCTATTTTATGACCTACACGAAACGTCTGACTCATGTTTATATAAAATATCGTTTGCTGTTATGCTATTTATAATAGAGAAACCATTATCATGTTTTATTGAGTGGTCCATAACTGTGTTATCGGCAACAGGATATACCACAGGAGAGTTAGATTACATATGCTTCAAGTTACTGCAAAAACTAAAACGCATGAGTATATAACAAAATTAAGTTTCAAAGTCGTCTTTTTATCGTTTTGAAGTTAATTTTAAATTAAGTTTGTCAGCAATAAACTTAGAGATTATATTTTCTGCTAAAAACCTGAATGGTTTCAATTTAAACAAAACGTAATGTTTCTTTACCACAATCTTAATGTGTGTAGCAATGAAGCTAGACTAGTTCCTGAGAAACGAAGGTTTGCTAATCAAATTATTATAGAGAAATATAGGAACAGATAACCATACTCGTGGTTTGACCTCCAAACCTGTCTTTATTGGCGGATAAAGGTCATATACACGTAATACATTTGGCTTCAAGACATCAGCATATGTTTCCTACAGAAATCAATTATCATCCACAAATCACGGTCAGGGGTGTTTGTATGTACATGTACCAGCCATTTGCCCATATACCACCGCAAGTGTGCACTGGTCAACATTGCGTGCGAGTGCCTATATTTAAGGACAATCAATATATATTAAGCAAAGTCGAGTGCTATTTCATAGTAGTACTAAACATATATTGCAAGAAGTGTAATTGCTTATTTTATATTTACATTATGGCTGAAAAATTATCATGAGATCGACAATTATACCATAACCAAGAATAGGCCCTCCGTCAAGCGGAAAGTATAATTCACATTTGCACGTGGTTACGGCTTATCTCGGTTAAGCGACACTTCTCTGAAGCACACTCAGTTGATCAACGGTAATTACTAGTGGCGTCGTCTTTAATTATGAGATTTCTATTTTAGAAATTTGGGGACTAAAATTAATTACTCGACCGATAAATCTGTAGTTTTGTAATAAAATGCCTCTCTAAATTTCCATAACCGAATATTGTAAGACTAGATAACTGGAACAACGCATACATGCCGTAAAGACCTGCACATGAAACACTGTGTCCTCTGTGATTGATCTAGGATCTCAATAATCCAATGTACACATGGACTATACTTTATGCAAGGAGGTATAATCAAATCCAAACAATACATTGATGTTTTAAAATGAGACTGGCAAAATCTATTCAATAGCTTAAGATCTTTTTGCAAAACAATTGTTAGAACGGCTATAATGTTATTTGTTGTCGGAGAGCCACTTCGATCACACAACAAAAAACATGTTTGTGTCTTTATAGAAAAATCCTGGTGATTCGTCCGCGTTTCATATGTATATATATATATTGTATTGATCAATAGTCTACGATGATAAATACAATGTTGATTTTATATGAAAACTCCACGCAGATAACCGATTGACCGCCGTTACTACAATGTATATAGCGCCTTGTCAGAATCCGAATGGCTGTATCGTTGTCCAAAACGCAACAGGGATCCTATATAAGGAGGCTTGCTTGGCTGTCGGCTGTCGAAGGATTGGTCTAGAGATGTGTCTCGATGTGTACTTGCATTGCAGCTAGAAACATTGGAACTACCACGTACATAGCACAGCGACATGAGACTGAAATAGATGTATAGATTTCCGATATTTTTTAACAGTTTATAAATAAACGATAATAAATCACGTTTATGGAGAAATTCCGGGAATGTTTCGTATTTCAGATAAGACGGTTTTGATCTCTCTCGGGAGATACAGCCTGAGGCCAGACTCTTTATAATCAACAAACTTATCGCTGTCGTTTTACAGAGTTACAAACCAAGGTCTATTTTTAAAATCGATTTTACGCCAGCAATTATTTAAAATTGATTTTATTTTTCAATTACGGTAATCTAATAATAAACTATTGTTAATTATATACATTATGGACGGTTATCGATTCATTCTTTCAATTATTGTAGGGAAAATATTGGTGTCACAACCAATGTTTAAATTTGTTGTAGCTTCTGCCTAGCAATAAGTTAATGTTTGTTTTGCTTTACTTATCAATAGTATGTGTATTTCCGGAAATAAACTTCTTCGAAAAAGAGTAAATTGTTTCTGTAAATTGAAACTATTGATATATCTACACTTATCCAGAACTTATTGTAATGCAGCAGTGCTTATTTATAAGACTCAGTACTGATGTCTGTGTATTGAAAATGAAATAGAACAATTATTCGTTTGTATAGATTGACGTCATTGGCTATGATTAAAGTATCTAAAAACTCACCAAACATCCTACATTAAATGACAGATATCTGTAAGAAACGTACGATTCCCATTGCGCATGACATTTAGGGAAAACTATCAATATGCGTGGTTATAAGGCTTTTTTGGGCTCTAAATATTATACAAATTGAAATAATACAAATATATATATGCAATCGGATTTATTGAAACAAAAGTGTAAACAAAACAGTTATACAAAACTTGAAATATAAGAAACTAGGACAGACTATTAAATAAAGGTTAAAATAATGACCTTGAAAAAACTACTGTACGAATAAGAAAAGGCGTTCCAGAAGGATAAGCGTATTTGCGGCATTGAAGACTACCGTTCTGTAAATCTACGTCAAATTCAATTATATCGACAAGTCAGAACTGGGGTATTGACAAAACAAACAAGGCATACTAATGACAATAAAAAACGCCTAACTTTAATATCTCGCAAAAGCAAACTCCCGATCAGATCATAATAGTAACCCTAAAATCTGCTCATTTTCTTCATCAATCTCTATCTCTCGAATCATTTTGTTGTAAGTGTGACCGTCAGCATATGATATCTATCACAAAAATTATCATATTCAGAGATTGCCCTTCCACATCGAACAAACTGCCACAAACAGGCATGCTCCTCTCAGGTAAAAGAAATGATCGAAAAAAGGAAATCGACACATACAGCTTAGTAGTAAACTGCCCAGTTCAAAACTGAGGAACTTGGCATTAAACAGAATTATAAGTCGATACGAAAAACGATAGGAGCTTAGAAAGCAGGAATAGAAAATGCATATAGTATTATGTCCCCCAAAGGCGGAGACAAAGTTAGGGTTTTCAGAAGGACAAGTATACCTTGCACAACAATATTTTTAGACTGTCAAGAAGAATCTCCTCCTTCAGAAATAATTTGATACGGTATTTGCTTTGTCTGTGTTTTATGTCATGAGTTTTATCTTATTTGTTTAGGTTTAAATTGGATTTTATTCCCCCAGCATATTTTGGGAGGGATCCCAGGGTTAGGGTGCCCAATGTGTATCATGCATTTAAGGTTGAACAAATACAAATGTATTTACTCTCTCCAAATAAAATGTATATAATGGTTTAAAATCAACCCACACACGACGTTTATGATTTTTATAAGTACATATACATTCTAGTTTGCTCGTATCTCATTTTTGATCCTTAAATCGGCAATTGTGTGAATACCAGTACTTATATCTGTGACTAAAATTACTTATTGAGAGTGGATATTGACATATAAGAAACGATAAGGGCTGGATATATAAAAGATGGGGCTCGTTATCACCATTTAATCCAGATATTCAGACATTTGTATTTTTTTATTTTTTTTTGTAACTTAGAAATTTATTCAGATTTTTCAAACACATACGCATGACAAATAATGAGATACAAGTCTGTAAATTATGACAGGAAAAGATGGGTAATTGTACAGAACACTCATCTTACAGATTTCATACTACTCTACGCAGTACACATCATACATATAAACCTTGTATACAGCCTTCCATTTGTATTTTTGTATTCAATAGTAATCAAGGACATGAACCTGACATGTTAGCATGGTAGTCATCTGGATATGATAGCATTTCTATTCAAAGGCAAAAGGTAGGTTAAAAACACTTACGAAAGTTACATTTCCATGCGGTCTATAGCAATTGGTTTTCACCTTACAACATACGAGTATCCATAATGAAATAAAGAAATGTTCCGGTATAAATGTTCCCTTGATGTTTGTAGATTACGCCCCGGTCTTTTGGTGTGGGTTTATAATTGCTTTCCTTTTGTTTTGATGTCTCCCTGGTTTCTTGTTTTGTCCTATAGTATCGATTTTGAACTCTGATTGTGTCTTAATGTGTTGACGTGGAGGTATGTCTCGTCTTGGTGTGTTGACGTTGTGTTATAGTGTATGTTGATGCGTTGGCGGTAGGAAATATTTTGTCGAGGTGCTCCATATCCGACAATTGTGTGCCCGTAGTATATAAAGCCTAACCGAGTCTACAATCCTATAGTTATGATACCGATTTGAAATGCTGGTAGGCTGTTACACTTAATGTAGTAGTTTTACTCATTCACCCCGGAAATGTCATAATGACCAATATTCCAACCTTTGAATTGGAAGAGTTCAATGTGTCTTCAGGGGTGAATGAGTTAAAACGTTAACTGTACTCGGCCAGTAGGTCAGCGTACCGCTATCTTTGCTGCTACCTCCTTTCACCGTTTAACTTTCTTATGTCTATCGTAAATCGTACCAACTAACATGCTTCCTCTGGCACCTTAGCCGTTTCTAATAGCAACGTCTAATAGCAACTGTTTTGAATGTATTCGTACATGTTTTGCTAATATAGGTTTTTTTTATAATTCAATGGTATTCGCCGTTGATGATGACGGCAGAATTATTTTTGGATATTTTCATTTTAGAAAGTTTGGATAGGATACATATAATGCCGCTGAGAAACGTCTATAATTAGACGTTATATGACGTGTTATATTCATACTACGGTATATGTATCTTGCCCTGGTAGGTTGACGCTATGGTATGTCCTGGTTTGTTAACGCTGTTTCAAACATTGTCTTGGTTTGATGACGATGTAGTATATTTTGTCCTCGTGTGTTAATGCTGTGGTATATTCCCTTGGTGTGTCAACGTTCACTTACATGTTGTCCTGCTGTTTAAACGCCGTTATTCTTGCTGTCCTTAAGTGTTGATGCTATGATATGTTCTGAATGAAGTGCAGATACTGTGATATGCGGGGGTTGGGGTTTGGGTTCGGGGGTTCGGGGGGTTGCGTATTGACGATGTGGAATATGTGATATGTTAACGTTGTAGAAATCCTTGCCCAGATTAGGTGACGCTGTTTAAAACTCTGTCACTGTTTGATAATCCTGTGGAATATTTGTCCTGGTATCTTAAATTGATGCTATTGTATGATTAGTTTGTCCTTGTTTGTTGACGATGTGGACATGGAGTCCTGACGCTATGATATATTTTATTCTTTGGTGTTGGCGCTATTGTATATGTTGTTCTTGAGTGTTGACACTGTGAAATATGTTGTCCTGGAGTGTTGACGTTTTGGTATTTGTTGTTTTTGAAGTATTGACGCTGTGATATGCTTGTCTTATTAAGTGAGGGTATTGCCATGGTGAAATATGTTGTCATGGAGTCTTGATGCTTTGAAATATGTTGTCTTGTTTTTTAAAGTGTTGACGTTGTGCTTGTCTTATTAAGTAAAGGTAATCAATAACGACAAATGTTGTAAGTATCCGGAGGTAGGGACTTTCACCAAATACATGGTGTTCAAGCTATAAAGTGTGGGACTATATCTTACTTTAAGACCCAAGAAATAATTAGAAAATATGTTTAATGTGACCGCTCAGATAGTCTAAACAAGATTAAAAATAAAATATTTTATTAAACAAACATGTTTGAATTAAAGTCTGTTAAAACTAAACTCTTGTCTATGGAATGGAAACGCCAATGTTCTCTGTTGACAGAACAATATCCTACATGGGTTTCAGAAAATTTAACCGAGTGAATACTTTCATTTTAAATCAATAGTTACGCAATATCTTAAATTTGCATTCAAGCATTTTACACATTTTTTATTTATCATTGATATTAAATCAACAGACTTTTGCATAACTGCACAACAGTGATGATATGTACAACCTTGTTGAAGGGCACACATACACATATCCTTTCTATCCATAATACTTATAATTCAATATGGTGCTGATTTATTTCGCAGTAATTCCCGTTTTCATTTCATTTCAAATATATTCCATTGTAGAAAATGTTCGGAAGGATTGGGCAAAGGCAAAACAAGTCTAATAAAGCTCTTTCAGGGGTATTTTCCTTTTTATAAATTGAAGACAGAACTTAACTGGAGTAAATGACAAGACTCATACTAAATCATAGATAGTAATTAGAAATTCTTTGTTGTCTCACCTTAGTTATCATACCTACATAGCAAAAAGGATTTTAATAAAAAAAGATATCGGTTCGTATAGAAGTAGAGCACGTTCCTATTTGCAACATAAAGAATTATAATCTCTAACCCGCAGCTGTCGTGGTCGATGTTATAGTGGAAGTATAAAATTCTGGATACATACGTACATGTAGTTCATTGTAACCGCGTTACCACAATAACGAGATGCCAGTTTTAATCTTCGTAGACCCCGACTACAGCGATAACACATGGAGCTAAGAAACGTCCAATTACGAATCATAGATTGGTACTGATACGATAGGAAATAGGTGTTAGAGTGTTTAATCAAATGCCAACATGAACTTAGTTACGTGATAGTTTATAGTTAACAGCAATGCAAATTCACAAGAGCATGAGTTACATGTAGTAGTCAGCGAAAGATGACGATATTGGGGATTGCTCTTAACAAAAACTACCATCAGCTGATGAAACACGATTATATCAATAAAGCAATTGAGCTTTTAACAAAAATCAGTAAAACAAAAGAAGACAATGCTTCTATTTTTGGTAACACTGTCCTCGATTGCATGCTTGCATTAATCGTACAGTTAATAAATTACATATAGCATATGATCAGCTAGCAAAGACAGAAGGTTACTTTATGCGTTTTATTCAGTAAGGCATATAAATTTTACCCCAATCTGAATAAATACAG
The DNA here is from genome assembly GCA_032359455.1 of Chlamys rubida. NCBI lineage: Eukaryota > Metazoa > Mollusca > Bivalvia > Pectinida > Pectinidae > Chlamys > Chlamys rubida. The sequence goes on from JAUMHH010178106.1 coordinate 12,328, forward strand.
CTGTTCATTATTACGTAGCCGTAGGTATTTTTATTAACATAATGATTTTAATGAGATTGCTTTTACCCGTACGTTCACATTAAATTTTAGGATCGAAAATAGCACCAAAATATTTCAAATGGTTTGTTTATACAGAATTCATTTTCAATTTATTATTCAGAAGATGTAGATATACATTTATGTACAAATACCACAAGTGTGAGCACAGTGCCATTCAGTTATGTAGAGTATGCAGGAATTACAGTACCAAATAATTCCCCTTAGGCGGCGGGATCGCTATCTTTAATAGCGGTTCTAGTCAAAATGTAATTAAAACATCTACACGTGTAGGCTTGAATTGGAGTAACTCAACCTAGCCAAATCTAAACATATCACCGACTCTGGCGGAAATGGCAAACCAGCTGTTCCAATATCTTGTACGTGTGATTCCGCAATAAATCAATATAAAAAGTACCAATCTGTAACTCAGGACTTTCATTAATTATACAAATGTAGTCTTATTTATGTCCTACATGTAGTTTCGTCTAGGAAAAAATTTGCCGATCTTATCAAGTATCATAATGGTTAATCAGAATACCGTGTGTTGAACGTTTTAAGACGCAATGCAGTATTGTTTTCTAAACGTCAATTGTATTGTTATCATCAAAAGATCCCTTGATTGAATGACTCGTTCCCTATTCCAATGCATCTATATAGAACTGTTGATGAAATAGAACCCTTACTAAGACTACCGTATTTGATAACCAATCGATCCTGGCTATCGGTCGAGTTTGTATGTTGCTTCTGTACATGTGCGTAGTAGATGTCCTGCTGAGGCCGACAGGTCAGGTTTCAATTTGAACTCGCCGCTCCTGTTATGTACACAAAATAGACAAAAACTTCCGAAAGGTCATTTGCTTGTTTACATGTAGTTGTTTATACTTTTAATTTCCTTACATAGTTTCCTCTGTAGACGTTAGTTGGCATATATCACTATGAAATGTCTGTGCGTTTGACCTTAACGTCAGTTCTGGACCAGTGGTGTGATAGATTGCAGGCAATGACTACCGTATACAAGACCAATGCTGAGCTACAAATGAATTTGTGTTGGTTTATGAAAATATGACATACGTGCGTTACAATAACCCCTAACAGTATTTACTCTTTGTTAATAATAATCCATAGTAAAGAGACAGGCGATCAATGAATATAGAAAACGCGCCGAGCGAAAATACTTTGTCTTTAATTTTTAAATCAAAATCGGCTAAAACTCTTGCTTCAACATGTTCTTTGTGTTATATTTTAAACTTGTATGTGACTTCCTGAATAGGTATGTAGCTGTGCTTTTAGATCGATTGTTGTGGACATGTATGTACTCGAATGACTTTGACAGTATTTTGTGTAGGACACGGCTGTATATAGGAAGGTGTAACAATTGTGTCTAATTGTTTGCATACTTTGGACTGTATGGTTAAGTGAAGGGAAGAACTTATATGGCTGGGTGAACGGTAGAGGACTTGTATCACTGTACAAAGAGTCAGAAACTTGCTTGACTGTTGTATATATAAGTAGGTGTACAGGGATAGAATTTGTTTTGTTATGTAAATGGTAGGACTGTATGGTTGGGTGTTAGGGAGACCTAATATGGCTTGGTGAACGGTAGAGGGCATGTATCACTGTACAAAGGGTCAGAAACTTGCTTGACTGTTATATATATAAGTAGGTGTGCAGGGATAGAATTTGTTTTATTATGTAAATGGTAGGGCTGTATGGTTGGGTGTTAGGGAGAACCAATATGGCTGGGTGAACGGTAGAGGACATGTATCACTGTTCAAAGGGTCAGAAACCTGCTTGACTGTTATATTTATATAAGTAGGTGTGCAGGGATAGAATTTGTTTTGTTATGTAAATGGTAGGACTGTAGGGTTGCGTGTTAGGGAGAACTACTATGGCTGGGTGAGCGGTAGAGGGCTTGCATCATGACTGTGTAAAGGGTCAAAATTGCTTGACTGTTGCTATAAGTGAGGGGATAAAACATATCGTGTTATGTAAATGGTAGGACTGTATGACTGTGTACAGGAGAGAACTTGTATGACTCGTACAAACATGTAAGGAATAAACTCGTATAATGTTGTATTATGTCGGGTATCAATCACATTTGTAGGACCTGTATAGTTAGGTGTGTAGGAGAGTATTGCAGTATGTGGCGTATGGTGAGCTTATATGTTGAATTACGTTAAATTGTGATGAGAAGAAAGCATAATAAATTTTCGTTGAAAAAAGAAAATGAATTATGGGAAGAATCAATCAGGATGTTATATATTCGTAACAAATATAAAATAAAAAAGTACATGTGAGAGCAATTTTTTTTTATTATAACATGTGACATGTTTTTACAGGTAGACAAGCATCAAGAGCAGAACATTTTAAACATCGATGTTATCGACCTGCTTCGCCATATTGCCCTACATCGTCAAGGTCATCACATTCAAATGTAGAAGTGTAAAAAGAAAACGTTACGTTTGTAAAAGAAAAAATTTAAACTCTTTTGGTAATATATCCCCGCAATCATCGAGAATTCTTCTCTTTAGTTTTCGTAAAACCACTTATTTATTGGTTAAGATTTTGTTTTACAGTCCATATATGTTTATATATTACCATGTAACATCGTTTGTGTCTAACAGATCACATATGTCATTCCCTAGCTATACGCATGCTAGCTCTCGGTAAAGCAGTGCCCGGGCTCTCCACAATCTCGACATCATTTTATGGAACTTTAGACATTTCGTTTACCGATGTCCCTCACATATTACTAGCGTTGACAAGAATTAATTTTGTTTTTTGACTGGTAATGAGCTGGTGTCACGCAATGTCTTTGTGTAACGGATGCAATATTGCATTTGATCATAAAGGGGCTTTTTTCTATTCATTTCTACGGAGGATTAATCTAAACCCTTCTAGCTTCGTTCTTACGTATTTACTTCTGATCGATAAACACCCCCACTACACGATATCTCTCCATATATCATCTGGTAATTCATCACGGGTTTAATCAATATCAAATATATTTCATCTGTTGACGATATGTGTTTGTGTATGTTTCACAGGAAGAGAGATCTCTTTAACTATAAACCAGTTTTTATACATTTTCACAGAGGTGAATTCATCAGCAGCAGCCACGTTGTTCTATCATAGACCTTAAGCTGTATCACGTACGCGATGTCGTTATGGTAGGCAAGGCCCGTAGCAATAGGTTCTCGTGGTATAAATAATCCCCGTTATACAACTCAAAGCAAGTAACCTATATTGCTTTACCTTCAGTTCTTCTGCGTAGAAAAAGTTTGCTAGAAAATTTGAAACTTATTTTTTTGTATTTTTATATAGTTCATTTATTTTACAACAATCATGCAACAAATTATTTCAACTAACATTTATTACTCTTGTTGGCCCGGATGTTAGCGTGCGGGGATTTTAATGTGGATGGAAACTGGAGTACCCGGAGAAAACCAACATCGTCTGGCAGGTGATCGCATACCTTTTCACGTCCGATCGGGGAATCGAATCCCGGCTGCCTTGATGAAAAACGGGTGTGTTATCCACTGCGCAACCCGACCAACCATTACTTAGTTTCATGACAAGGATGTTATAGTTGAATTATATATGCACATAATTTATATTCAACAGTCACAACAGTCAAACGTGATAGTCGCCTATAGGAACATTTTGTTTATTGAACTACATATATGTAGTATGATGAAATCTAGAAAATGTCTGTAATACATGAATACCCCGCCGCATTGTGAGAAATGAAGTAGCTAGAGTAACGACACTGAATCGGTTGATGGTTTCTATATTTCGCAACCTGGAGCTTTGCATTTGAACCCTGAAACACAACGATGTCCGAGGAATACTCATACTTGAACTGTGTATAAAGTTTGACGAAAACCGTGAAAGAATGAAGTTGTTAAATGTGTATATTTAATCGGGACGGGACGGGCATGGGCAACGATTTCAAATGTGGAGTCTTTAACAAAACAGTAAGAGCTGCATGTTTATCCTGACGACTGGTAGACATTTTCATCGTAACGAGCGGTGTGTTACTGGTTCATGTATCACAAAATGTCACGTGTCTGTGGGGCAGCTTTGTATCCAGTGTCTCGCGTCCTCGAGTTGCTTTATCTAAACACACTTGTTCCAAAGCCATCCGGCTCCCCTGGGTAGAGGACAGGCTACGTGATGTAGATAATGACCGATTCATTGATTCGTGACGGTATATACGCCCCTGTTTGATACAACATAGTGTTTGGAGAGGATTTGGATATGAAGCATATTCCGACTATTCATAGCATTGAACTAGTATTAATTATCTATATAACTTGCAGTATACCACTGTTGGGAATACTTATATAGTAAGGATATATTGCAAACGAGGTAACTGATCAACGGAGGTAAATGTCGATGATACAAATATTGCAAGTATTCAATTTATCAAACATAGACATTCAATCTTTTATCACTTTTATTATTCAGTAGATGTTTTTTTTAAACAATGATTACAATTTCACTAATGAACATGAAGAAAACAGTGTGTATTATCAATTTATAAGTTTCCTAGATTTTTCATTTCTATGACTCTTTTTGACGTTGTTTTCTGGTAGTTTAGCATGCTTAAATCAAGTATTCAGATAATTTACACAAAATAAAATCTTCTGCACGTAACACTATTTCCAAAACAAAGCACGTTCGTTTCTGTTTGAAATTTCAGTTAGGTCGATATTTGTTAAAATATGAGCTGGGAAATTGAACATGCAAAATGTCAAATCCCTTCTGATTTCGGCCTACAACAGAGCGACTCCATGATTGCGTTACAGAATGTCCTTGATTCCATCATCCATCAATTTCCTCAGCAACGTTGTAGGGTACACCGTGTTATTGTTTGTCAATGTTTGCCATTTAGATACACTTTGCAGCGTGCGAAACCCGTCCGTATCCTCTGAATGTGTTCGCGTTTTCCTATTTTAAGACTTTCTAAATATACAGGTAAAGATAACGTGAAGCAGAGTCTAACCAAACACTTGTGGAGGTATATGTTATTTGACGCACGTGCCAAACATTTCAAATAACTTTGAAGTATCATTACTGAGACGTACGAAGTCACGGAATCACTTACACCGTTAGGTAGTTGATAACCTGATCACTATTGCCTTGTCATGTTTTGCATTACTTTTATGTTATATTGATATATATTATAAACTCGTACAGCTGTTCGAGGCCTAAAAAGTACCATACACAAGACGAAAATGTACCCCTAACACGATTTCTGAGCATTTGTTTAGTATAAGAACAAAAAAAGGTCAGATTTTTTTTTTATTATTATTCTTTTTTTGCTGCATGTAATAATAATAATAATAATTCGAGGTTCTGATATACATGTACCGCTTTATCACAACCTAGTTCGTAGGTCGTCTCAAAGCGGTTCACAAATTATTATCCTTGGTTATGGGGCCTTTGCAACTAACCAATATCTTTCTCAACTCCCTTGGGAGCATACAGCCATTTCGGCGATCCCAGCTAGCATTCAACAAGTCAAGCACTGCCCTACCAGGTACTAATTGACAGCTAAGTAGACTGGAACAAGCGGAGTAAAGTATCTTGCTCAAAGAACAACACAGTGCCGTGTCGTGACTCGAACACCGCAACCCTTCGGTCACGAGCCCGGCGTCGTACCACTAGACGACCGTGTCTCCAATGTATATATTGTCTTGCAAAATTGAAATATCTTGTTGAAAAAAATCAGAATTAATTTATTTTCTATACAGTGCCCTGTAAATGTGATTGTAAAAGTGTTATTGAATATTCATATCAATTTTATCTTTCTTTGCATATAAAACATCCAATGTTATATAAGCGCATGTGATTCAGCTAAGAAGTTGTGACATTCTTGTTCAGTGTTTTACTTGTCCATGTGTTTGATAACGATGTAATGTTTTATATCAAACCTTTGCTGATCATAAATTTTGTAAATCACAAGGATGAAATCTTAACCCAAAGTTTAACCTCACTACATAACTCACTAATATGGCGACGATTACTTCAAGATCTTAACTTTTTTTTCCGCAAGCGTTCCATTCTGCATGTATCTTCCCTATCCTCGATATCCAGGGGTTACACGCTCACTTCCGTTCTCTGCACCCATGGAATATGCCATGACACAACCGAAAACTCAGTGTGCACCACCTTGTGGATGAGACAAGAAGACTAGCTTCACCATTTGATGTACATCAAAATAATCTCACCTTTGTAATATTCCAAGGACAGGTATCACTCTTGACTTGGTCATGATTTTTTACCCGAGACCAATCAAAATATTCAGCCGCGTGCCTTCAAGTTTGCTATGACAAATGATGGGGTGCTGATAGCGTAAGTGATCGTTACCCCTGGATTTATAGAGTTTTACGTATCACAGTCAATTCACTACTCCACAACCAGTTCCAAACATAATGATGGTCGGGGTTGAACGATTAATTACGCAATCAAGATTTTTTTACGGGAATGTCTTCAGTATATGTTCAGTATATACTACCAATATGATATGTGTTTCTATCATAAACCGATTCCCAACTATAGAAAACGCTCATCCGTTAAAACATATGGTTTCCCAATCTATGTTGTCTTTCATTTTGTTTTGGTATCGTCTCGCTCCCTGTTATCTGATATAGAATTATTTTTGTATTTTTATTTAGTATTGTTTGTCGTCATTGTGCTATTTTAATCAACGTCATAATAACTTAATACCCCTTTGATCAGATAACTTGAGGATGAAATGTTAAAATAGAAACTCAACAACTTAATTAGTGATCCCCAGTATATTTAAGTATTGGAAACTGTTTTTGTCGGCATTATTATAGCTTTGAAAGTCATTTCCAGAAAGAAAAACATACCGTGCGTCCGGGACTTTTATGAGAAATATCAAAAATGAAAAATAAAATAATCAACAACAGTTTCTGAGTGTAAAAATTTAGCGGAGCTAGACCGGGATTCGAATCCTTGACTTAGGGTAGTTATATCATCGGTCTTACCAATTGAGCTACTTGGTAATCGAAAATATCCTGACCCAACTGTGTTACACAGTTAAAGACAATCGGAAGCTAAGGGGAGGTTACTGCATATAGGAAAACCCACAGTGCTGTGGGACAGGGATTCTTAATGTGCAAGTAGCTTCTTTGTAGGATCTAAAACCACATGTACATATCAATTAATATAACTTATGTGTTTTCCTGCAAGCTGTCTGTCAGTCCGCTATTACATGTATACAGATGGACGTGATAGCGTTGTCAATCTTGATTTGGTACACCGAGGTAGTCTAACAAAGACAAATGCTTCCATGTCATTTTCAAATCTAATTATATCTAAATTTTACTTTAAAACATTTTCTTAAAAAGCAGATATATCCAAATTAGAAATACGTTTTACATTTATCATTATTTTAATACTTTTTAAAGCTATCAAGCGGAATCAAAACAAGAAAACAACAAATTAAAATGTTCTTTGTTGCTGTAGCGTATTTTCTCATTGCAACAAAGCTGTAACTGGGGCACTCTGTATGATTGATGGCGCTAGAATTAAATCACACCCCTAACCGTGCATTAGGCCCTCTCTGTGATGCACGAGGAGGCAGAGTCTGTACTCTGTACGGGCAGCAGTGGGATTCAATAACGTTGATGCATCGCCTATCACAGAGTCTGCGATAATGCAATGTGGGCTATTTGATGATAACGGGAATTACTCGGGACACATTTAGGACAACGAACGCTCAGACTTCTCTCTTCATGTTCTTGCTTCCTAAAGTGTGCATATTTTGAAGCATGCACACACAATTCTGATACATCAATTATTTGTGTACTTCACTGTGGAAACCCTATTATGTTACTCTTCAACATATAAAAAAAGTTTTCGTATGATAGCTGATCAATCACTTTTCCTATGCTAAGAAGGTATTTCATGAGTTTCGTTTTGAAACAGAATGATGGGCAGAATAATCCGGTAAAACTACCATCAAACACAAAATTTTGTTTGAATTTATTTTCGTAATTATGCTTCAAAATATTTCATTCGCGAGTACATGAATTCATTAAGAAAATATTAACAGATAACAACCCATTGTTGTCATATTTCGAAAAACACAGTTCGCTGTATACACATGTATTTGAATTCGGGTCGATGTTCTATGCAAATATGCACAAAGATACATCTTGTACAGCGGAAATGAAAATCTCGCGAGGTATGAGCTTTTTGCAGTAAGTCACGACTTATTGTACAACGGTTCGTGTTGTTCTTCTCTGTATTTCGGAGACTATAACTTAGAATATTTTTTTCGTTTGCGCTTGCCCTTACAAGAACTAATATCACCAGACAGTTAAGTAAGCCTCTTCTTCGTATATTTAGTTACAAATGTTAGATATTATTTGAAACCTGTTTGTTCACTGAAAAGGATAGTATGCTTGTTATATAGTGGTTTTCATATGTATCTACACATTTGGTTAAGCTATTTCAGGGTGAGTTAAACAAATCTGACAAAAAACGAATGTGTATTATTTGCGAATTTAAAACGAATCTACTATGACCACGTGCATGTGTACATTATGAACTAGAATATCCACGGAAATGTAAAATTTCCTGTATATCCTATATATCATATAAGCAGCAACAAATCATGATGTTGTGATTATGGAATGCCAGCAAAATCTACAGTAAGACACGTAAATATTTTCTTATCGGACGCTGACCTTGATCCTGTCTCCGATTTGCCTCACTCTATTTATACACATCAGTTAAATGTAGTGTTAGTAATTTATTTCAAGAGATATCCTGGTGACCTCAGTTGACACTAACCGTAATACACACACATACTGGTTACATTACACATGCATTGTATGTGTATTCTGACTTTCTATAAATTACTTCCATTTCGTTAGATAAATATTTTTGCGTACGTTTGCGTCATGTATCGATCGGAAATGGAGTCATTCAGGATCCCCGTACTACTGTTTAAACTGTCAGTGGGTTTTGGAAACTGTTTTATACGGCATTACTATACTTTTGATAAATCACCTGAAATATGAAAAGAAGACCATACCTTACCGAACTTTTATGAAAAATAATAAAGATGAATTAAACGAAATGTAATCAGTTATTGTGTTTTTAGTGTAAACTTCAGCAGGGCTAAATCGGGATCATCCTCGATATCCAGGGGTTACGCACACTTTCGCTCTCTGCATCCTTTGGCATAGCAAAATTAAAGGCACACGGCCAGCTATTTGATTGGTGTCAGGTAAAAAAAAAACACCTGACCAATCACTAGGCTGATACTTGCCCTTTGAAGATAACAGAGGAGCGACGCCCGACATTAAAGCCAGTAAGTTTTACCGTTACGCGACCGTAAAATTATTTTGATGTACATCAAACCACAAGGTGCCGCACACTGAATCTTCGATTTTGCTATGACATATTCCAGGGTTGTAGAGATCGAAAGAAAGCGTAACCCCTGGATATCGAGGATGGATCGGGATTCGAACCCCGGACTTCAGATTGCTTTACTACATTGTACTAGTATCACTCTAACCAATGGCGCTATACCTGGTTATCGGAAATGTCCCGCTCCAACTGTTCTACAGTTCCAAACGGAAGCTAAGGGGAGGTTACTCTATATAGGAAAAACCACAGCACAGTGGGATAGGGGATGCACGCTGAGTGAAACGCAAATTAAAGATTTTGCGGAAAGCGACATAACGTGAATGCGGCAGATCCGTAAAAGACTCGTACAGTATATTCCATATACAATTAAATATGATCCTGTATTGAGTATTTGAAACTTTTTTTGTTTTTAATTTCTGAGTTTCCTATGCATCTCATACAGTTTGAAGTATCTAAGTTCGACCCTTAACTATTGATAATCAAGTTATATGTTGTTTTTGTTTCCATATGTGGCATAGCAAGATGGGTAGAAAAACCTGGCAAAGTCCTTCAATTTTACATTCAGAGATGCCAACGATGAGCTGTCTTTAGAAGAAAAAAAACTGTATTTACCATGTCGATCGTATATTCCCTCCCGAGATTAAAATAAAAGACACTACAGACTCTTCTACTTCAGTCACTCTCCTCAATATTTAGTAGTAATTTACTGATAACATGACTAGCATAAGGGGCTTGTTACTACAGAGATAACTGTTAGTGATAAATGTTAGTCATATTAGACGTGCGGGAATCGAAAAGGTTGCTATAAATCTTTTATAAATATAAACAAAAAATCTCTTTCTGGAACATATTAAATAAGTATTGTGCTAAGTAATATGCATATCTTATATCACCAAGAAACAACTATACCTGTAGCATGTTCCTCAATACCTCTTATCCTCATTTGTCACCCTATATCCCACACTACCCTATAGCTTCCTACTGCCCACCTTCCCGTCAGAGATCTAGCAACTCGAGTACCCAACAGTGTCGACACCCGTTTGCGCCCCCGGACATGTGGTGATTCGTCTTATCAGCGTGCACATGGAACATGTCAAGTGATCGATCATATTGCATCATTTAAATCGATCGCTTACTTTGCTTTACCTACAGTAAGCTGTGTGAGAGGCTTGTAGAATCATCACTCTTAGAAATGACATGTATCTCCGTTGAACTGACTTAGTCGTGTTATGTATGGACTTGTTGCGTTGAACCGTTTCCTTTTGCTTTTAATGATTAAACCGCTGTACAATGCACATATTATATGTTTCCCCTAACTAAGGAGCTGTGATTGTAATGCCGACAGGCAGTGTATTGAAAGTTCGTGATAAGACATAATATCATCGAACAGTGGGTTTTTTTCTGGCACGAGCTATAATATTCAACGAACAAATAACCAAATGTTCAATCATGCAAATTTCAATATAGCCAATGAATATTTCTCAAAAAACAATATTATTAGTTTTGAGAAAAAAAAATGTTCAATTTATTATTTCCTCAATTTTTATTTTTTTAATTGCATTGCATTCCAATTTATGTAATCAGCAACGACATCAACTATACAAACAAACCTAAGAATAGTTCCAAGAACTAACCTAAACTGTACATGCGTGAATTAGACATAAACATCTGCCATCAAAATTCCATTTTCTATCAAATTTGAACTTCAATTTGTTGAAGTAGAATGCAATATCCTCCGTGCCTCACAATAAGGTTTTATATTTACAAATGACTTTTGTCCATGCCCTAGCGAGACCCGACGTTAGGACAGTGTTTAGTGCCCCCGCTTATCGTGTAAGTAGGACGCCAAGGCTCTCGATGAGACAGTAGTCTGTCATCATCAAGTATTATTTCTCCCCCGTTTGTCTCCTCGTATAGTTGAAAACCTAATGCATTGTACGGAAATCGATTCGGGCCATCATTAACGAAATCAAACATGCGTCTGTTCCGTCTGCAACGGACACCAATTATAGGAGGCCAATGACGTCATAGCTATATTCTTCGGTTCAATTAATTCAATTGGTTTGCGTAGGTATTGAGCAACAAAATCGGTATCAGTAGTGCAGCACTTGCTATATACAAATTTTAGTATTACGTTATTATATATCCAAATTGTATTATGAGGTCTCAATACATTTTAAAAAAAAACGAAAATGCAAAGATTCCATTGAAAATATCGGTTGAGATATGTTTTCATATTGTTTACGTAAACAAGCTAGTTTAAACATGTTACATTACGATCCATAAAACAATGCAGTAAGTTAATTCTCTACTTGCATACTTTTTCCCTATCTAAAAAACTTACATTGTATTCTGATCTGTGGTGATTCAAATACGTATACTGTCTCACATAGCAACTGCAACACATGGTAATTTGCTTGATTTATTGGAAGCTTAATTCACGGCAATAAATATCATATCGAACATTTTCAGTCAACGTCTTATTACTACTTGAGCCATTTTGTATTTAAAGTAGGTCCCTCCTAGTAGTAATAACGATATGGATGTTATGTACATGTGCCTACACAAATAAACAAATTAAAAATGGCCGCCTGATTGTCGGCGGAGTGTATGCAATGTATGGCTTATATATAGATGGACAGCTCCAGATTTTGACTCCAGTATTTAAAGGTATGTTTATACGTAAATTTGTAGGTTATGGCCGAGGGGAGACAACGACAAATCAAACGCCCATGGAAGGAAATTCGTTGAATGAATTCATGTTTCTCGACTCAGAATTGCATATTTTATTAAGGAATGCCGTAACTGTATGACCCAATGCACAGTTTTTAAAAAAATATTAAATATCGATCTGACCTGCAATGATTACTGCAGCTAGGTGTTTTTACTTTAAGTTTGGGGTCCATATTTACTAGATACCCCAGTTCGAATATTAATATGAGTAGCTATGTGTTCTATGGACATTTCCCTCCCTTTAGACGTTGTTTTAATGGTAAAAGTATCTAAATTGACGTTTTCCTCATAAATCATCGAGGAAAGACCTGTAATAAAATGTCTCAAGTTTATTTTTATCGTTTCAGTATATGAATTTATCGTCTCATCATCGGCTACTGCGAGAAGACCAAAGAGCGATATAGGACAGACACAACCCGTTCTGAACAAACAGCACATGGAAGCCATTCTATCCAACATTCCGGAGAAAATAAACGCGTCATTCTGGAATCATCTGCGAGACTTAGGCAATGGCGATTGGTCGCAAGGGCCTATGAAAGTTGTACAAAAATTTGAACAACAGTTTAGTAAGATTTCAAAAAGTGCAGGAAATAAGAAGTTTCCTCAATACCTGTTCCCGTCTATAGACAACACTCTAACGTCAGAGAGAACAAGACAACCCGTGTTAGATAGAATGAGTATGCTATTCAACTTTCTGCTACGCGAGCTCCGCCGCTTCGGGTCCAGCAGGCACAACAGTGTTCCACGATCGAACGCCACCGATCGAACCTTTCCGAAGGACAAATGTGAACGGACCAAACGTGAATCGCCCTCTTACCCACGTAATAGCACTTCTTTAGAACATGCACAATTCAATACACAAGATAATATATCCTATACTGATAAACAAAACATTTCTGGGCAGAATGATGACAACGAACGAATCACAATTGCGCCCTTGACTGAATCAATTCAAGCAAATGAAAGTACTTCAAAACCACCAAAGGAAGTTACAACTAATCGCAAGAGGATAACAGTCCGGAGGTCACGTCGCCGTGCGTATAGGTCGAGAGTTATCGCTCCGAAAGTTAAAAAGAAGGTGGAATGTTTGACAGTTGTGGCGTGCATCCATCCATACATATCGTATCTGGCGGGCACCATAATGTTTATCCTGGTAGTATACCTCATCATTGTGTTTGGTAAATGTGTGTGTGACGACTCCTTCTAGACCTCGTGTAACGACTATGGATATGCAAAGACAACACTTACCTATGTACAAAGACGAATGTAGACGGGCAGTGAGTAAACTAGAGATGCAAAACGTGTACCAACTATATATTCTTACGAAAAAAAAGTGAAGTAGTGCATTGTATATGTAGAGCAAATTCTTAAGAAGTTCCAGACGCTTAATGGAAATATGTTCTTTAAACTCTTGGATATTTCAGATGCAATGTATTTATAAGTTATGCAAAAAGCAAATAAGGGTAACACCAACTGAGTGACATTACATCTGATATTGCCATTAAAAGGGTCCATGTAAACAGTAACGGGTCAGGTAGCTTCAGCTGACAAGTGTTTACTTGGCATGTCAAACACTACGATTACAAGTAGCGAAACCACTAGGGTTAACCAAAACAGTCCAGTTTGTTACTGGCATGGTGTATTTGTCAATTTATTTCACATTGTACTGCAAACCACTTTGTTTTGGCAAGAGATCATTTTCCCGTTTATTCACTAGAAGACACATTCGCGAGTTAAAATCTTTCGAGAATAACAATTCAATAAGAAAGTATAGCATAGCTCGCATATAGTTAACAAATGAAAAATGAAATAATAACAGTATGCAATACGATACATTTCTGAAAACATGAAGTCTTTGAACTGGCTTTTAATTAATTTTTTTAATTAATTAATTTATTAATTAATTTATTGTTATCTTACATGTAGTTCACAAATATATTTCTCACATTAATCGTTTTTACGTTGCTGATATTTGCAAGGATACTGTTATTTTAAAGTGCGTAAACCAATAAAGTTAATAGAGTGGCAACCCCGTTATTTTGTTAGATTCGTTGAAAGACGTAAAGTCTATCGATCGTAGCTTTTTAGGTAAAATGCTCGATTCGCATGGTATGGCACACAAATAAATGAAACAGCATCATAAAAAGTTTTTGTTTAACATTGTCCGCTATTAAAAAAACTACCAACCACTTGAAATAGATTACTTTGGCATTTTCATTATCAATAAACTATTACTTGTTCATCTTCAGCAAAGCAAGGAAAGGTAAAGAGTTGGCAATTTAATTTTTGCAGCCCTCTGAAAGTACGTCTTAAGTCCTTATTTTTGGGGCCAAAATTCAATTTGGATTCAGACGCCCTTAGTAGAAGGTACCAAATGCTGGTATGATTTAAATTATAATTATTATTATTAATCATCAAGCAAACCTTAATCTACTGAATTTTTTTTAAAAAAAAACAACGATAAAACAAAGACTATTTCACTGAATGTATCGGGTGAGGACGCGAAAGATTTAAATATTTAAACCTTGACAGAGCATTCATTATTTATTCTTTAAAGCATTTGAATATTTCTCATACAATTAGGCGAAATTACGAAACAAGCAAACTTGTAGAATAAAACATCATTTTTCTTCAAACAATTTTTACAGACGTGTGTTTATTATCTAAATCAATTTTCATTTGTGAACTTCATTGAAGGGGTATCTTACATGATATAATAACGATCTTTTAGCGAGAGTTGGAGGAGAAAACAAATTAAGAAAAAAATGCATCCTAAGTTATATTTGTTTCTACATACCCCCAATGTTTTATTTGTGAATATTCGTAGATATTTTTGTACTTTGTCGCAAGGTCCTTATCAATCAGGAGACAACACACCCAGTAATGCATTCATACTGTTGCAGTCGTTGCTTAGCAGACATCATGGGTTCCTTCTCTCCAAATGAACGTGAACCTGTAGCTTCATATGTTCTGATAATTTGTTATGGTTATTGTGCTTCTCAATTTCTGTTAAGCCTGTGATATGTATGTTAAATGTAATTATTTGTGAATAGAACTCAATCTTCAACTGACGGGTTGATTGGGAAATGTCGCCGTGACGTTTTGATGTGTCACACAGATCACTGGTAAGACTGATAGGGTTATTTACCATGGTCAGTTTTTATCACGCTCTTCTCACCTAGCAGTCTGTGTTAAAACATCACCATGAATTAATTTCCTATCATTAGTAGCGTTCTTGTTGTTTTTGTACGCCGGGGTTTGACAATGTGGGGTTATTAGTAAGACTCGTATTGACTTTGATTGGGGGTAGGCCGGCAGTTCTTAGCTGTAATTAGACGGGCAAAGAAAATATATACAATATAAGGTAGGTGAAAAGCGAACGATTTCTGTAGACGTGGCACAAGTTTTGTAATCTGGTATGATGCACTTGTATATGCAATACCATCCGGGTGTGTGTGAATGGTTGGATATTGGATACTAGTGCATACTAAGTGAAGTTATTTGTACTTTAAGAGCGTCGTTTGGGTCGCTTTGGTTATGGGACCATAGTGGAATATGTCTAGGGTTTAAGGGGGATAATTACATGTAGATAGGTTGTATACCACCTATGACAAAAGTGGATACAAGTGTGTTGTCAATAAATGTCTTTCATATAGTTCAAAATAGTTTACATATTATATGCAAATACTGCAACGATTGTGAATAGATACCATGTGCGATTCTCTTTTTGTATGAACTGTAAAAATCTTATATAGATTATATAGTACATATCTGTATAGATTTGCTGTGCCCATTGATCTAAATCATCAAATTGTGATAATAAACTTTTGTAGAGTACTTTTCTTTTTCTTTTACATTTTGTTAACTCAGGTTTGTAAAAGCATTGGGTCATTACTCATGAGTGAAACTCAAAGGTCTAGTGAATGTGGTTCGAAGATTCAATGAATTCGACCTTAAAGTCAATGAATATATTCTTTCATTTTTTGTGTATGCAGGAATTCGCCTGAGTGAATGTTTCTCACAATTTAAGCGATTGTGGTTCATTGTTCTAATTAGGAGTGGGACGACTGGTTCACCCGTTGCCAGTATAATGTGACCGGGTGGGGCGTCCTGATGGGTGTCTTCGACAGTATGTTTCAGTGAGGTAGCACTATAAAGTCGGCATCAGTTGCGCGCTATCACAAGGAGACAAACACGAACATATCGCAGCCTCCCAAAATACACACACATACACTACACGCATGCATCTTGCACACAGGGGAGGCCGTCCTTAAATGACCTTAGCTGTTAATAGGACGTTAAACAAAATAAAACCAAAAACCAATCATATGTGTACCAAGGAGTGCTATATCTTTACTTCATATCAAGTACTTTAAACATATCCAGGTGAGCGATACAGGCCCTCTGGGCCTCTTGTTGATTAAGCGTTCTATTAACAGCTATGGTCATTTAGGAATGTACCTCCGTGTGTGTAATGCATGAGCGTGTGATGAAGACGGTATGTTTGCGTATTCACTTCCTTGGTATAGCGCGGATCTGATGCCGATTTTATAGTGCTACCTCAATGAAATACCATGCCGAAGGTACCCAGCAAATTTTTCCAGCCGACCACATTATACTGACAACTGATCATAGATGGTTGTTAGTGTAGCGTCAGGCGTGATGTTAAGTTGGGCTATCAATGGGAATCTAGATTTAGAACAAGTATAGGTATGTCTTTTGGTTTTGCTATTTCCGGGCGGAACGCTGTGTTTGGTGCCTGCGGCGTGGTATTTTAGTCAGATAACACTTTAAAGTCGGTATCCGATCTGCGTTATCACAAGGCGGGTGTCTTTTTAATAAAATTTGAGTTACCATAGCCACTTTCAATATTCAATTTGACGTTTATCTTTTACCCTTAATTTTGGTTTTATGTTTTTATTTAGCATTTGTTTTTGTCGACAATTAGTTGAACGTAATGACATATCCTGTGTTGATGGGCCGTTAAGCATTAATAATAATAATATTATGCAAACATACCCTGCCTCCGGCACACATACATAACACACATGGTGGCGCGTCTTTCAATGACCTTAGCTGTAGGACGTTAAACCATATATAATCAACCAACCATCCTCGCAGCAGCAAATGCCAAATGAAGACAATATACACACATGAAAAGTCAGTTCGTGTTATTTTTCGTCAACCTGATGTGTATGAAGTCTACGTTTCTACTACCGTGAATTCGAATTATTCTAAATTCTGTATACATTTGTTACAGCAAAGGTCATAGGAAGACGGTGTTATAAAGATATAAGGATATACTAGTACATGTTAGGGTGTGTCCGTTAATTCAATAATAATAGGTAAATCAAGTCAAAAGCTCGTTTGGAGTGTCATTCTAATGTCATCATCGCCTTAACCTACACACGTTATAGTATGACGCCTCTCCATAATTGGGTAATTTGTTTCCCTAGAGAACCAAAATGCTTTTATACGCGGCTAAATATGATTTCCGTGACATAACGTACAATATGTATTCTATAAACCATTCTTTTCTCATTTGAGCGAGTTGTTATGTTAGAATGTACAGTTGTTGGATCGCACAACGTTATACGATTTGTGTACGGTGTGTGAACGATACATTTATTGGCGATTATTGCTTGCGCACAGTTGTGCGGGCAATTGACGAAAGTTGTGCGATGACAATCGTGGGTAATGTCAATTGCGAAATGGCTCAACAATATCATGTTGAAACATATAAAGTTGATTTTAAGTATATTTCTATAATTATTAATTAAGCTACATATATTAGCTGATCTTCTTAAATTAAGAAACGGTGTTTTCGGTTTCTTTTAAACGACCCCAATCGACACATGTAAAATAACACATACGGATGACCGGTCCCATATACAGGTAAACATAGAGACTTTATACCTGTACCTGGACCTTAGTTTTCCCCACCCGGGGCACTTGCGTAACTCGCCAAGGTGTGAACATCCAGGTGAAGGTGAGTTATAGACCAAAATGAATACAAATAACAAATACGTATCGTCCAGTGGTGTTTTCATAACAGTCATAGGGTATTATATATCGGCTCTCTATGTCAGGCATAGGTAGCAAGGTAAAACCCCGGTCACTCATCAAAATGTTCTTTACCTGTTCTGTTACCAGGAAGCCAAACCCATTATTGACAGTCTAACCGTCATTGTAACACCGTGTTATACGCATTGTAAAATCCCTAATGCAACAGAAACAAATTAACCAAAGATATTCGATAAATCGGTCATAAACACATGGCAACAAAACATGTTATGATCTTTATAAAACCGAAAACATACCTTGCAACAAAACCTAAAACGATATCCGTTAAAGTGAACTGCACACCTGGCAACAAGAGGCAACTGTGCTATTAGAAGAGTCGGACTTAAAGACAGGACAACAAACCCTGCATTGGTATCAATTAAACCTGACTTAAAACACGAGCCAAAAAGAAAAACAATAATATTCAAAATAACCGGACAAACTCTATTCTGGATACAGAAATCTAAATGAAGTTTTAACATCAATGGACCCAATAGTTCGTTTCAAACAGAAAACAACAATGAATTCCTTTAGGCACGTAGATCAGACTCCATTCCTATCTTTATATACAAACATGTATTACCCTCGGATTACCTGGGTTATGAGATTAACTTATGTAACCTTAACCCTATCTACACCTTTGGTTTATTAGCTTACCTGGCCTGAAGTGCCAAGTGAGCTTATGGCATACCGCCGCGTCCGTCGTCTGTCAACTTTCTTTTTTACATTTTAATCTTCTTCTTCAAAAGTGCTGGGCCAATTTCGACCAAACTTGACATGGAACATCACTAGGACATGGGGATCTGAATGTATGCCATTTATGGGGCTACTCCCCCAGGGGCCTGAGGGGCGGGGCAAAATTGGTAAAAAATGGAGTCCTCTTTAAAAATCTTCTTCTCTACTTCTACAAGTAGTAGAGAGTAATGGCACGCTTAATTATAATCATCAACTAGCCCTCTTTTGAATTTATGAAATGTATGGCCCTGGGGTCAAGGAGTCAAGAGGTAGGGCGGGTTCAATATTGTGTACTTATGTAATTTTGTTTTTATACATTTAATTTTCTTCTTCAAAACTACTGGGCGTATTTTGACCAAATTCGATTCAATTGGAACATCACTAGGACATGGGAATCTGACCTCATGAAATTTATGGGGCTGCACCCCAGGGGCCAAATAGGTAAAAAAATGGGGTAATCTTTAAAAATCTTCTACTCAACTCCTTCAAGTAGCAGAGAGTAATGGCACATTTAATTATAATCATCAACTAGCTCTCTTTTGAATTTATGAAATTT